>WYDI02029904.1:0-26137 GCA_009867235.2 Psittacus erithacus
TTGGGTGACATGGTTTAGTGTGAGGTGTCCCTGCCCATGGCAGGGGGGTTGGAACTGCATGATCTTAAGGTCCTTTCCAACCTTAACTATTCTATGATTCTATGAGCAGGGACTGTTCATAGCATTTAAAAGAGTGGGTGTGTATGGGTTTGAGTCACTGATGCCAAATGATGAACTTGGCCTTAAGTAAACCAAGTTTTACTCTCTTCCCCTCAGTTCCCACTCACTGCTGCTTCAATTAGAAAGCTGCCGATATTTCTAAAAGTTTGGGATGACTGTACCTCCAGGTCAGGCTCTTTAAAGCCCAAAGGGCAGCTGAAATACCTAGGAGATGCCCAAATGACCCTTAACATTTTGGTCCCTAATCTTCATGAAGTAGCTGCAGAGTTTTATGAGTTTATATTATAAAGCCTTTACAGACTTTTTTTTTTCTCCCTCCTATTTTGCATTTTTTGCTTTCATATACTGATCTCCTTTAGAGATATGCCAAAAAGAAAAAAGAAGAAAGAAAAGAGACAGAAGCATGAATGAGCAACTGAGAAAACTCTTTCAACAAGTATTATTACCACAAACCTGCATACCAGTCTGGTTTGTTACTATAGCAGCAGCACTAGTGGGGTACGTTCTCAAGCTGTGAGACCATAAATCAAGTGCAAATCCTCCACTTGTGTCTGGTAGGATCTTGTCCTGTTCTTCAGTCTTCCCCTACTTGCACTTGCTGTGTGGTTCTGTTTTGGACAGTGGAATATCTGAAGCATAATTTGTAGAAGAAATCGCTTTCCAGCTGCAAGCCAGAAAAGCCAAATTTTGTTTCCATCAGCTGTGAAGACGTTCCCTGTTGCAAGCCAGCTTCATTGTGGTTGTTTAATAGGTATTAGTAAGTGTGGAGGCCTGAAAGCATCCAACTCATTCTTTATAAAAATTAACAGAATTTAAAATTATATTCAAAATTTGTTTGAAAACAATCCAGAAGAATTTGTATTGCCTCATCATTGTTAGGCAAATAACTGTATGAATGGACTGCTTAGTTTTGTTAGAGGAACAAATGTGGACTGAAATGACTGGCAATACACAAATAATTAGTTTGGCCAGTGGCCTGATATGGCTGGTTGGTCAGTTTGTCTGTCTTTGTTTCTTTCTCCAACAAAAATAAATAAGCTTCCCAGTTAATCTTTCATTTTCAGTAAAGCAAGTCTAGCCAGTCAGTTTTCTTCCTTGAATGATCAAAAGATCCAGAAACAGAAATGCAACCAAACCATGTGCAGCATTTGAAGGAAGGCTGTCAAATTATTTTTACTAAATTGATTAATTGCAGGAAATTCCAGTTTCTGACTGACATGCCATACTACAGATGCTCTTCAGAGACAGGGGAGACAGGGGTTGTTTTTTCAAGAAACCTACCATGTATTAGGTTTCTTTGGGCCTTTTTCTGCTGTGCCGATATTTGCATCTGCATTCTTTTTGTTTTGCCTTTCTTTTAAAGCAGGGGAAAATATAGGTTAGTAGAAATTTTTGTGAACATAACTCTTGTATTTCTTTGACTCATGGCTATTTTAATGTGATAAAATGCCAGTGGAGAGAGTGTAGTCTGTGCAATCTTTTGCTATCAGGAATGCCATCTATGCTGGCAAGACTTGCACATCTAACTTCCAGTGGAAAAATGGAAAGCTAAGCATGACAAGAGTTGACAAACCATGAACTTGCTGTGGACAAGAACATGTCACTCAGAAAATATATAGAATGAGCTGCGGAATAATGGACAAAAACCTATTTTCTCAGAATAAAGGAGAAACCCCTCCTTTCCCAGTTCCTCCCATCTTCATTTGCTTTGATCTTGGATAACTACTGAGAATTCAATAGATATAAATGTGTTTTTTTTCTGGCTGTCTATATTTTTTTAGCCACTAGTCAAAAGAGCTGCTGGTGAACAGTTTGGTTTTGCATACAGAGCGGTGTAGTCTTCATGCTAAATACAAGACTGCACTAAGTGGGTTGGTGACTTGACAGCGTGCCGCCCTTGCTCGTGCTCACTCTCTCTCTCTCTGTCTCTCTCTCTCGCTTTCCCCATCCTCATCCCCTCTGTTCTCAAAGCACTGCAAGTGAACTCTGTTTTAATGAGACTGCCCCATTGCATGTTCTCCTGCACAGATCTGTAGCGGGTGGTGTTATTCGGAAACGATCTTGGAGCAGGTAGCAACTGGACAGTGAGAGCTCAGCCTTTAATGACTGTGAGATTGTTCTTCCTGCAGAAATGCTTCACCTGGTTTCCATGCATCCAAACCAGTTAAAATTTCAGTATGATCTCATACATTGTTTTTCCTAGGCAGCTTACAGATGCCTTATCTTCCCCTTTTCATTGGATTTAATCCCCATACCTGTTTACTTCTACTGCATTGTATTGTTGTTTCACCTGTGTATACTTAATGTACCACCTGGGGTTTATTTTCAAGCTGATCTCCTTTGTGTCCTGGGGTTTCCTATGGATTCAAATGAACACACTGAAATACATTCTTTTTTCTATAAAAGCTAAAAATGCTTCTTTTTTTTCTATAAATGCATTTATTTATTTAAGCGTGTGATGAGTTTAGTCTCTTTAGCTATGTAGTTCTTGTCTTTTGTACTGAGCGTCATCTATTACATACAATTTTGTGAGGAGACTGAGAGTTTTACTATACCATACTAAACTGTAAACTGTTAGTTTACTATACTAAACTGTAAACTGACAGCTGTTGTTGTCATTACTGCCTTTGAATACAGCTCAGGACTTGCGTGGTGGGATGTACATCTATACATGTGAGATGCTTGTATCACATATGTTTGCGATTACCTTTGAGTACATTCCTAGGTTTCTGCACCACTGGAATAAATTGCATTTAGTTTGCAGTTCTGACCTTCTCACCTGCACTCTGCTCACTATAATCTTACTCTGCAGGAATTGCTTTGAACACCTCAATTCAATAAGGCTGTTTTTATACAATACACTATTTTCTAATAAAAATAACCTGCTATATAAATACTTTTCTTTTTTCCCCTCCACCATCTCTTGGAGCCTCCACTGAGTCACAGCAAGGAATGAATATTGTGCTGATCTAAAACTTAAGCATTACAGGCTTAGGACTGTATATATTAAGAACAGATTATCTCATGAATCATCTAGACTAGAACAGAAGATGTTTCACCAAGGTCCTTGAAAGCCTTCTTTTACAACTGTCAAGAATAATGAAGTGTTATCACATCTTAGAAATAAAATAATTATGTGGTTCAGGATGAAGGATGGAAATGATTTATCCTGCTAGGGTAAAGGAAACTAAAGCAAAGGACAAGGCAAAGCGGGAGGCCACGAGATGAGCCAGGTTGTCTCTCACCTTTCTCTTCCATTAGTTCCCTTCATTGCCACAAGGAGAACAGCAGAATTACTGTTCAGGGCCCAGCTCAAACCATCTCACCTCTGTGAGCATTCCCATTTGAAGCACCTATGGTTTTTATTTTCTAGAACTTTAGGTTTCTCCTCCTAATTACCTGTTAGGGATCCAATCCAAGAGGTCTGAGTACAATTTAATTGCATCTAGTAAAAGATAACTCATTCAATGGTTGTTTCAGAAAAACAACATTCAACATATGTTGGAATGGCATGTGTAGATATTGTTACCCAGACATTAGGAGGAAAACAGTGCATTGTGTTGTCTGTCTATATACATGCTCCACTTTGAACACTTGCCAGTTTTCTGTGCTTGAGCTAACTACTATGTTGAGCTTCATTAAAGTCATACAGTATATGATATTTTAAAATGGTCATCACTGGCATGCACAGCAGATGTTTTGAAAACATGTTTTCAGGCAGAAATAGTAGCTGGCGGTGACTGTTTTGGTGCAATGAAATAGCAAACACTGGATAGGAGGTCTCTCATACCACCTCCTCCTCCTCCCATATTTAGTTTGATGGTGCAGAAACTCAACTGTAAAATCACAGGTTAAATCACCTGTGTGTCAAGAGATAGTTTTCTAGTTTTCTTTTATGCATCCAAAAGGGAAGACAATTTGTTTCCAAAATGCAGAGGGAGGAGTTAGAGTGTGCCTTTGCTCATTCTAGTACTGGAGAAGTGTAGGACGTGCTCTCAGGAGACCGAGCAAGGAAGGAGACAAAGCTAAGAAGGCACCATGTGTTTGTTTACCACCACCCTAGGTGAATTTTGATCCTCGTAACTTGTGGGCCACCTCTCCTGTAAGTTCTGAAATGTGATTTGGCTAAGAGTAAGTGTAATTATCCTGGCTTCCAAATCAAGTCAGACTTAGTCAGTCTGCCTTTGACTTAAGAGTAACTTCATGAAAAACACAGAAACCGGTTTGTGCACAGGGCTGGTTCCAGGCGACTGATGTGGCTCTGCTGATCCACATTTGTTCCAAAAACAGCACTGGGGGAACTTTGTACTGGCAGGCTTTCTGTGGGATCGAGTGTCGTTCATCCTCCCACAGCTGGCATAAGGCCAGCATAAACTCCGTATCATGTGTTCTAGTTAATTCATCTTAAATGTGATTATGTGCCCTGGGCTGATCCAGATCAAATGTGTACTGAGAGCAAAGAGCCAGGATTAACGATTGTAGAGGCGTGACCTGAATTCAGCCATGGAAGAGAAAGCTGTGATATAGTTTGGTTGCTCCAACTGTGCTGTTCGGAACTTCCTTCCTCAGGGAGCAGGGCTGGGAGTGGGAAAGAACCAAGTCGCTTATGAGACAGGTTTTTCATGGTGGTGTTGTCATTTTGTTCCTCTCTGAAAGTGCCTGTGTTTATTCTCCTTCTTTGAACTATGTAACTGCATGTGTGGATTGACATGGGAGTTAGAAGATCCCACTGTAAAACACCAGCTTCTCTTTTGCTGTAGTCTGTCCAGATCTGATGATAAAGTTGGACCTGTCCATTGCTAGGATAGATCCAAGGCTCTCTTGCATTCTTAATTTAAGAGTGTGTTGTTGAACAAAGCTGCTACAATTTTCTCTCTTTTTCCTTGACTTCAAGGTCAGGGCTGCTGGATGTGCTCCTGGAACATCTCTGCACTGGAATGCAGAGGTTTCTTCCTCGACCTCCTGCCCACCAACCTGTGGTGTTTGCTGTCCAAGAGACCCAGCAGTGCTGCTCTCCACTGGCCATGTGGTTCCTGTCTGTCACAGGGGCTAGAGATTGATAAGTCTTTACGCGGGAGACCTGTCAGGAGGGCAGGAGGAGGATGATTTGTAGATCTGATCCCAGTAACCCACAGGACCTTCTGACTGTAAAGCCATTGCAAGGGGTGGAATTTAACAGCAAGTGTTCCACGGGGAAAAGGAAAAGCTCTGGTGTTTTTGCTAGCGTTGCAAGGACTACAGCAGTAGGGAGTGTACAGCAATGATCTCCTATCACCTTACAATCCAAACACAACTGCTCAAACGTCAACACTGTAAACTGAAGCTCCAATGGTGCTTAAAAAGAGACCAAGGTTGTCTGAGCTTGGTGTGGAAAGCTGAAAGTAGTTTTGCAGTGAGGCTTGAACAGAGGTACCTATTTTGGAAACATGGGGCTGTACATACATCCTGCTTCTCCATCAGCTTGACCCTGAAGCCAAAAGCCCTTGATCACCTTCTTCCTGCTCTTGTGTCTCAAATCACCTGCAATAGAAGCTTTGGCCAGGCTCCCATCTTCCCTTCAGAACTTACCCATCTCCCCCGAACCTATCCCTATTCTTCCACAGCAGAGCTCCTTTAATCTCCCTCTCTATAGCCACATTGCCACCTAGTTGAATGGCTCCTTCTGTTTTAACCATTCATGCTCTAGCCACCTTATCCCCTTACTGGTTTACTCCTGTGTGTATGCTTCTCTTCCACACTGGCCTCTGGCTCATCTGGTCCAGCAATACTGCTAATGTTGCCTGCAGATTTTTAATTTTTTCTTACCAAACATACTTTAGATGTGAAATCTGCAGTTAATCTGTAAGTAAGGTCTTTTCCTGGCCCTGAAGACGTTCTTTAACCCTGTTTTCTACATAGAATTACGCAGCTGAGAGGCACTGGATAAGAGGAGTCAGCACTTCATAACAATATTTCAGATATACAAACTGGAAGTATTTGCTTACATCTTTCTTACCATACCTTTGCATATTACTTTGGCAGACTGTGGTGAAATGCTTAGATCACAGACTCCCCCAGGCAGAAAGCAGGTCCTCCTATTTGCTTTTTCCCTGGCACTGGTACTGTTATCACATGAGCTTCTCATGATGGTAATTGGACCCAAAAATGGGGAGATTTTTTTTTCCCCGTATAAAGTTTTTGAGGTTTTGATGAAGCATTTTTCCCTAACACCTAAATATATTGCTTCTGGAACACTGCCAGGGCACTTTGTGTTTTATAGTTAATAGATGTTTCAGGCTTCCACTTTTCTCTTTAGCCTGGTTCAACCGATGGCTCTGCTGTGGTGAAGGGACACAGCCCATCCCAGATAGGGACTTAATGTGGGGTTGTGAGGGATGCAGGACATGACCCCAATGCAAGATCATGAGCAACACGTGGAAGTAGTTCCCCAGGTTCACTGCAACTGCACTTAACACCTGTGCTCTGTGGGTTTTAATGCACTGATATTTTTTTCAATAAAAACAGGAATTTAAGTGTATTCCTTAAGCAGAAAGCCAGTTTTCTGCATAGTTGTTTTAAAAAAATTTCTGTTAGTTCTCGTAATAACAATAGCTGAACCATGAGCTGCGGCTGTATTTTAAGCCTCCAGGAGCTTTGGAGCCATGTTAAAGGCTGTGCATAGCTGTGCAGTGTTGAAAACACTACCTCTCTTACTGTATACAGTGTGGATGCAGACTATCTTTGGAGAAAATAAAGAGGGTCAGAGTGTCTGTGTAATTAGCAAGAAAATTAAAGGAGGTTTGGAAATCCAGTCTGTTGTCACATTCCAAACCCTTTTTTAATGTGACCTGGGAAACACTATCTATCTCACAGTGTTGGAGGTTGCTGGCACAAAACGTGGTTCACTCACATCTCGGACACTGACAGATGAGAAATGGTTTCATTTTTGCAAAACTATATTAAAAAGACACTGAAAATACCTGTCTGTGTAACTGCCAGTGGGCAAATTTAAAGTAGTGGATTGCTCTTCAGAATTAATCATGTTAATTTATGGCTAGATGTGACTCTGATTACTTATGAAAATCAAAGCTGAGTGACTTTCTTTATAGTACATAGGAAAAGGGCAAGTGTCTGTGTGTGTGTGCGTTATCAAAAGAGGGCATTACCTCACCAATGACACTTCTTTGCTGCCTTTCATCTTTGCAACCCAGGAAACTAGAATTAATGCAAAATCAGTTTTCGGTGCTTTTATTTATTTATTTAGTTATTTATTTCTTTTTATTAAGGACTTCCTGTCACAGCAGTTTTCTTCATTTTCTCATGGGGAAATTGTGGGGATTTCGCAGCTCAAGATGTCTGACAGGATTACAGGAGGTTTCACATGCAGCATTGTGGTGGTTTCTCATGTTCTTTTCTTTATTTTCGGGAATTATTACAGGAATACCTTGAAACAATTTGACCTGTTTGTACATCTCATAGCACAATGGGGCTGTAATCGAGGCATCACACATTATCAGTAATGGCTGATGCCATTATTATTTAAAAGCAAGTGGGTATCTATTAGGAATATTTATTCCTGTCTTCTATCAAGAAAACAATTTTCTAAACAGAGATGTGTTTTTGTCTTATTTAGGGTATTGATTACCAACTGCTTTGAAATAAAAGGAGATTTATATGCTCTGCTGCTAGATAATCTGTGAAAGACTGTTAAGAGGAAGATTGAGCCCCTAGGCTGGGAGCCAGGAAGAGAAGGATGTTTCACAGCTTGGCTCTACCTTTCTCACATGATTCATCAGGTGCTATTTAAATCTCTTTGTACCTCTGTTCAGTTCTTGATTTCACAAGAAAGTTGTAATCGTTGTAATTGTCGTGATGCTGAGCTCTCTGGCTCATGGGGCCTGCAGGAATGCTTGTCATGATATGGAGACAACATGTAGACAGCTATTCCACTCTGCTGTCAGCCCCAGATATTAAGAAGTCATGCCCAAATCACCTGAGATTAGTTTCTATTATTATTATTGTTATTATTAAAATCTTGAAACAGTTTGAAATGTCTCAAGTCTTTTGTATTAATTTACAATGAAATTAAGTAGAAAAATTCTCAGTTTTAAATCAAAACAGGGGCTCTTGCAGTCAGGTGACTTTCGGCAGAGCAGAAGGTACCGTAGCTAAAATGGCGAGGGTTGCTGTACACTAGCACGTAGATGTGCAGATGTTGCTCTTCCCAGGAAAAGAAATGTGGAGCTGCAGGTGGAGTGGTGAAGGAACCTGCAGATTCCATAGCAGCAGTAGTAGTTTTCTAAAGCTCCCCTCAAAGGGAAAAAGAGCTTTTGACAAAAAGAGACATTGGGAGAACTTGTAGGCAGCAAAGAAAAAAAAAAGAAAAAAAAAGGAGCAGTCTGAAAAGAAGGCAAAGTGAATCTTCATGCTATCAGACAGATGCAGAATTAAGGGCTTGAGAGGGTGCTGAAGAATTTAATATTCCCATCAGTGTGTCAGTAGGTACGTTTTGTGCTGCTTACGTTGAGTGAATCTGAAGGAAGCACTGAGTAACATGTTCCTGTTAGTACTCTTTGCAGGAATGGAGGTAAAGGAGCACTGTCTCTCAGGCTGTTCTTGAAGTAGTAACACTATATTTTGTGTTGGTGTGAAAAACTCTTGAGTGCAGGCTGTGCATTCTCCACATCCCCCAAAATACCTGCTCACTGCTGCTTACAGATTGCCTATACTGAAAAGACAGCTTCCCCAGCTAGTGGCCTGTACAGTCCTGATCTGGTCCTACATATTTTTGCTTAGTTTTTTTTAATGTACACATTGACTTTGACTCAGTGGAAAATGGGAGCAAAGCTTGTAATAACTGTGTAATTTACACATCACTCTTGAAGCAGAGGACGATGAATATAATGGGGCCGCAAAAGGGACATAAGAAGCACAGAAGGATGGGTTTTCTGCTGCTGCATGTTTTCATAGCCTCGCTGACCTCAGCTGTCCATTGGCAAGCTGGGGTGCTGGCATGAGCTTTTTGGGCACCACAACACAGGGGCAAGGACCCATCCAAGGGACTCCCCACAGCCTGGCTGGCAGCACATTCCTGCTTCTTGGAGCAAAAAGCTGAAAATTGCAGAAGCTGAAAGCTTCCATGAGTGACCAAAGCTGACCCAAATTTAATATTTCTGCAGCTAGATGCCCTGCCTAAATTGCTGGTGCTGGCAAGTAAGAAGGGGGCTGTCGCTCAGCAACCTGCTGAGCATCCACCCTGCAGCAAGTGCTTGCAGACTTGAAGCTGCTGTGCACTAAAAAACCCACTCTGGATTATAAAGCCTTTAGGAAGGCAGAGCCCCAGCAGGAGAGCATCCTGGTTTGTGGCAGCATCTGAAGGGACCTTTTCCTGTTTCCCCTCTAAAAATTAGTTTTAGGAAATTCGTATGGTTGCGTTTTTTTCTCTCTCAGTATTGCAGTGAGACAGGGACAGGGCAAGAGGTGATGTGGGGTGGTTGGTAACCCTGACCTCAGTGCTTGCCAGCAGTTCACTGCTGCTGACAATGCTTTGGACAACACAAGCTGCATTTAGTGTTTGCTGCATGTTGCATTTAGTGTCTGCTGCATGTTGCATTTTCACCAGGGAAATCACCTATGAGGGATTATTGGGTCTGCACAAACTCCGTTGGGTGTCTGGGAGTGACATGTATTTAAAATGAGATAAATGAGTATTGTCACTTGAGTTCAGCCTTTTCCAGAGTTGTTGGAGATTAACGATTTATTTCAAATTCCTGACATAGTTGTCAGTCTCAGGTTCTGGCTGCATCTGTTAATCCTCCTGCCTGTACAGAAATATGGAAGATGGGAATCCTAACATTCCAAAAGGCAGAACATAAATTAAGATCTCAAGACAACTTTCCAAACTGTTTTTTTTAATTGAGATTTTAAAATTACTCCCATTCTTGCTTGAAGTGCAAGTGCAAGTGAAGGGCAGACAATGCTGCATAGCCTATGTGTTTTGAAATTTCCAATCATTTGCTATGTGTATGCATGATTGTATTAATTGGATTATATTCTGAGTGTATAGATACTGCAGTATATTTATGGAAAATCAATCTTACAAACACTAATCCTCAGAATACACCAATGGAGAAAAATGTGGAACATTATATGCAACTGATAAGGCAGATTTAAATTATTTGCCCCCAAAGTGGTAGTAGAGATGGGCCTTGAACTGTTACTATTATTGTTCTCCAAAACCTCTTTCCAGTTGGGATTTATCTTTCTTCTCCATGCCTTTTGTTATGATCTGGAACTCCCATTTTTTTTAACTTCCTTCCTTTTCCTGTCTTTGCACATCTCCTTTTGAAAGAGCTGTCATAATGTGTTGAGTGAATACTCAAATTTTGCATAATAATGCTTAGATGTGATCTCACAAGTTTGGTAATCATAGAAATAATGGGCTTCTCCAAAATCTAGGGTATTTTTTGGCTATGCTCATCAGCTTTGGGGTTTGCTTTCCTACTCAGTGCGCATATACACCAGATTTTTAAATGTACCCTGCGACCTGTAAGTGGCCCCTGGCCTGCAACAACATGTTGCTGCATTTGCACCCAATGAAGTTGAAGATTCCACAATTTGTGTGACACCAACATTTCCTGATTCATAACAAGCAGGTGCTGCTTAGCTGGGAATGTCTTTGGAGCGGATGAGATGGGAAAGGCTAGAAAAGAAACCACACTGCAAAGAGCTTAGGCATTGCAAGCCCTGCTTTTTGCCAACAGAGATTTGCTAGTTTTATCATAGAATGGTTTGGGTTGGAAGGGACCTTAAAGCTCACCTAGTTCCAATCCCCTTGCCAGAGGCAGGGACACCTCCCACTAGACCAGGTTGCTCAAAGCCCTGTCCATCCTGGCCTTGAACACTGCCAGCGATGGGACATCTAAAGCTGCTGTGGGCAACCTGTGCCAGTGTCTCATGACCCTCATAGCAAAGAATTTATTTTTAATGTCTAATCTAAATCTACTCTCTTTCAGTTTTAAACTGTTCCCCCTTGTCCTATCACTGCAGGCCTTTGTAAATGGTATGGGGTTTTTCCATTTTTATGATATAGGGTTCGTCCATATCTTGCCGAATAAAGTCTTTGTTTTTCCTATGTGGCAATGCAAAGAAGAGCTGCTGGAAGTGGGCTGCAGGGTGTCATTTACTCATTGGAGGAGCAGCATTGTGCGTCTGTGGGTGGGCTGCACCCTTCTCCTGCAAAGCTCGCCTGGCAGAAATCACGAAATGGACAAATAATTTCTTTAGATCAGCTCATATGTGGGGCAACAGGCACTAGGATGGGATTCAGGAGCTCTCAGGAACTCTTTCTGCCACTGGCTTTACTTTTGCTGTGTTTAATTTCCTCTCTACAAGTACCATAGCCTTCAAATAGGGATAAGCCTCACAGGAGTAAGCCTCACAGGGATAATGGGGATGCTTAATTATTTTAGGTTTCAGCAGCATGTGAAACAGGTCAAACAATGCACAAAAGTAATTTTTTTCTCCCAAATTTTACAGCTCTATCATTTCCTGAAATTCTTCACTTAGCGACTAGGGAAGTTTGGAGGGAAAAGCAGCTCCTGTGCAGTGGAAATATTTCCTTTGCTGCAATTGCGGTAGCTCACATGAGTTCATAATTCCGGAAGCCTTGAACCATACTAGTCACAAAAAGGAACTGTCTGAGGATGAAAAAACTTTTTTTTTTTTTTAATGTAATTGGAATTGTGTTTCTGCTTAAAGGACGTTTGCCCCTTTTACATCCAGTGCCTTCATTATGTGTTTCCATGGAGCAATTCTGTCCTTTCAGTCAGGGTGACCTTTATTTTATATTTAAATGAAACAGCAAAACAAGAAGAAAAAAAGAAATAATGTGCATTCTTTTTCAGAGCTCCTTTTTCAGGCTCACTCTCTGCACATGAATGCAAAATGGCAGCTGCCACTGCAGCGCAGTTGAGAGTTCCCATTTAAAAATGCAGTACTTACAAAAGAAGCCCTAAACAGCCATAAGCTGCAAAACCCAACATCTGATAAATGGAAAAGGACAAAATCAAGTCATGTAGGCAGCATTTATCTTTTGCCCTTGTATCACGTCTTTCATCTGTGGATCTAGAGTCTAGGATCTAGGCATCATCCTACTTCCCGAGTGAATTCAGGAGGGGAAGAGAAGACCTTGGATTCCAGGGAGATGGGACAGCTGTGTGTTTGTATACAGCACCATTTCTTAAGAAGGAAGGTAAAGAATTTCAGCCCTGGCTGAAGCTGCAAGTGGCATTTCTTTAGGCATAGGTAATTAACTGAACTGGAATTAATGCTCCTGTGTGCTTCAAAAAGCACTCTAGGATTTTAATCAAAGCTATTAGTCAGCATATTGGTAAAGCAATGCTGAATTCTGCAGCCCTCCTTATGCGGCAGTCTGGAGTTGATTATGAATTCACCAAGAGCCTTCATTTTTCTTCAACTGCACCTCCAGAAGTACCATGCGGTAGAAACATTTTATCAGGTTCTGGGACTTTTGAGGAGCACCCCTGTGAATGGGGTCTCTACATGGAGGGCAATGTGAAGGGTTGCTTTTCGTCTTTCTGCCGATTTATGTAGTGCAGAAGGTAAATTGTGTTTGCATTTATACAGCACCACTTCACAAAGGACCCTCATGGGTGAGCTCCTGATTGCTCAAAAGCAGAGTGGAAGAAGAGTGTCCTGACCAGCAGCAAAAGCAAAAGGTTTCCCTCCCCACTGGCTTCACTCTTTATTAATTTCAGAGGATTTCTGACCCATTCCTGCACGACATCTGACAGCTAGCAAAGTCCCAGCATCATAACACAGGAGTTATGATAGTAGGCATATTTTTCATTTCTAACTTAGTGTCAGTGGCTGGCACTTTCTGATTGTGGCTATTTTACGGATCAGTCTGAAGTGTTCAGGTATTGTCCAAAACTGAATTTGAACATAGTCTCACATATGCATTTGTGCGTGCAAATCATAGAATTATAGAATGGTTTGAGTTGGAAAGGACCTTAAGATCATGTATTCCAAGCCCCCTGCCATGGGCAGGGCCGCCTCACACTAGACCATATTAGCCAAAACTCTGTCCAACCTGGCCTTGGACACTGCCAGGGACTGGAGCATTCACCAGTTCTTTAGGCAACCTGTTCCAGTGCCTCACTACCCTCACAGTAAAGAACTTTCTTATACCTAACCTGAAGTTTCCCTGTTTAAGTTTAAAACCACCCTTTGTCCTATCGCTACATCCCTGATGAAGAATCATCTCATCATTGTACACAAGATGTGTGTACACATGCATATGAAAGGTGAATTTTGCACCAGTTTTCTGTCATGTATCTGAGTCATCAGTGCACACAGGCTTTTTAATATTTATTGATAGGCAGAGCAGAACTCCACTGGTTAAGATTAGGAAAGTTCATACCTGCCAAAGGAGACTGCCCAATTCAAAATAGAAGTACAGATCAACTTCTATGTTTATGTTTTCAGGCTTAGCAGATTTTTTGAGGAGCAAGTTATGGTAATGCCAGTTCCCTTTGCACAGTATCTAAAAAGAAGCTTAGTAAAGAAGAGCTTCATCTGTGTGACAGGGTAGGACAGCACCCAAGGGCTTTCCTGCCAATCAAAGACTGGTATCATCAACCCTAGGAAGTCAGGATACTGGCCTGAGCTGAATATCATTAAAAGCTATTGGAGCAAAGTCAGTTAATTCCTTTTGTCTCTGAAACTCCCATCGGTCTGTGCTCAGATTCTCCTCATTCCTGTTGCCACACCTGGCTTTTAAAAGCAAACACCCTTGGTCTCCACTAAACATAAAGAAAGAAACACGAAAGGGAAGCTGTAATTGCTTTTCTAAGAGTGTTTCTTCTTCCTCACCCTCTGTTCCTGCTGTTTGGTCACCTTTATTTTTTTCCCTCTTTCCCTGAGGTTTGATGTGTTTGCTCATCATTTTAACTGTCAACAGTGCACAGCAAGCATTATGGAGTGAGGACCTTAGGTGTGGTTTTGATCTCATTTTCACAGATGTAAAGGGAGTTACTTGAAGTTGCGGGTGGTGTAATTGATAGTAGAATCGAACCATCCTCTGAGATACTGGGAACATGGCATCCACCCCTGCCATGGCATAAGTGTTTGTTACTTTCATAGAGACTGCAGAGAGAGCCTTGTACACTTGTGAGCTAACGGCCAACCTTTGTGTGTGTTTGTCTGTCTCACTCTCTATTCCCTTCTACTCTGTAGCATTTAATTTAGGATTAACTATCATTTACTTACAATATGTTGCAAACTAATTACCAGGAAATTAATTTTTCTAATTCCCTTCCTTCTTTCCTTCCTGTGCATAAGGGTCTTAAATACACTCCATCAGGGCAACTGAATATTAGCTCCAGGGCATTTTCTGCTGGTGTGAAGCCAGCCCCGTGTGATGCCAGTTTCCCTTGGCTCTCCTGGGTGCAGAAAGCGTGCCAAGGCGAATGATAGTGCATTCCAGTGGCTGAAGAGTGCTTGGATCTGCCTTGACAATGCAGTCACTTCCAACAAACCATAGCAAGTTGGTTCTCATTAGCAGCCCCCAGTTTAGTCTGGTTTCTGCCAACTACAGGTTCAGCCCAGCATTTGGTGAAAGCAATGCAGTGTCTTAGAGCTGAGTTGGGCACAAGTAGAGATGCTGTAGAGCAAAGGAAATTATGCAATTTTTAATTACAGGTGGGTCTACCTTATTTCTGCTGTAATTCTTCGGTAACCAGCATGGTTATACCATGAATGAATGCTGTTTTAAATCAGAGGTGCCTGGTTAGGAAGGTCAAAGGCCGATACAAGGACATAATATCTAGTGTCTGATTTTGGGGAGGCAATGCTACTCTCAGTGCTCTTCAAGGCTATTTGCAAATGGCAGAAATGGAAAAAAAAAAAGTTAAAATTCCTGCTGCTTTTTTGCATTTGGAACACCAATTTGAATGTGAAGAAACTGGACCAGCTCTAGATCTTGACCTGTACTTGCAGTGCTTAATTCTCTGTGCCAACTATGATACAAACGCACTGGAGCTGGCATTAAATCATGGCTAACTGTGTAGCTGCATCAGCACAGAGCTAACCGCTTGAATATTTACCCACCTTGTCAAGCAGGCTCTGCTGTATATGCTGAGCTCCATGCTTTCTTGACTCTACTGCTAGGAAGCATCCGAGCAGCTGAGCGTAAAGTCTCTGTGTGCCTGTGGCCACACTAACTGTTTTTCCTGCCATGATAGCAGCTGTGTTTGCTGGTACAGACTCTAACACCATTGTTGTAAGTGGGTTTAAGCTGACCCCTGGAGGTACTGCTGCTGAGGGAGCTGATTTTGCCCTTCCCACTGCCCTGGCTGTGCATTCCTGTCCCTGCGCTGTAATTCGTATTTGCTAGATTAGTTATGGCCTGGATTAGTTCCCCTGGTTTGGCTCACTGCAGAGCTGAGCAAATGCTTGTGCCAGCCCAGGCAGAGTAGAGACAGGAATGGAGGAGAGCAAAGCAATGTCTTTGAGAAGTAGGGCCAGGGAAAAGAAACTGAATTTGTGGCCTCTTGCTCTCTTTGTTTCCCTTGTTTGATGAAGAGATACTGCTATTTTGTCTCCTTGTTTGCTTTTAATTTCCTCCCTCAGGATGATTTTAGAAGTAAAGTATTGGTAGGTATTATACCTATAGGCCAAGTTATCTCTACATGAGCTCGGCTGGTTTTAGTTGCTGCATTTTGCTTCCAGGGCTTCATATAATTCACTGTTGAATGATTCCCCCAGTGTGCCTGGAAAATCTGGCTGAGAATGTTTTCTGTAGACCCCTTATGTACCCACTGCCCATCAGTGCCATGAGCCTCCTTGTTGCCCCAGCTTAACCCCAGTGCTCAGTGTCCAGCCAGGGACTGGTGCTGAGCTGCACAAGAGCTGAATAATGTCTTGGTGGTGATCTGTGAATCTCTGAGCATCTCTGCTTTGTATTTATTTCTCATCAGTGCTATTGCCTTTAAATACATACATTGCCAGGCGCTCTCACCTGTGGAAGGCAGGAAGGCAAGAAGGCAGGCAGGCAGCTTGGCGCACAGTTCAGGTGATGGAGTGCTTTGTATGGGACTCCTGGGAGAGCTCCTTGCTTGTTTCCTCCACTGCAGCACAAACTAAGGATGGTTTTTATTTTTCTGAGCACATCAGGTCTTCTGGCACAGCGTGGTGTTCTGCATGCTGTCAACTACTTTGGCCTGCTTGTCAAGGAGGGGTATGATGTAAGCAGAAATGCTGCTCTAATTTTTGCATTATCATTCCCGTTGCAAATGTCATTATTTAATTAGGCTGTGCAATACTTCCAGAGAAAATGTTTTGAAGGGAAGGCATAGGTGTTACTGCATCTCTGTGCCTTATTACATCTGGGATACTTGAATTTAACGTGCAATAAAAAAGCAGAATCAGTGGCTTGGGTCCAACGAAAGAAATAGTTTCAGCAACTTCAGCCTGGCTCCATATTTGGCCGTGGCTGTTGTTCCTCTTGCTGCAGCCGTAGCCGTAAAAGGGGAGCTAGCCAGCTGGTTTCCAAGAAAAAGTGTGACCGCCTTCCCTACAGCATACAGACTGATCCGTGCAGGATCCTTACGAAAGCAAGTTTAGAGTTTTGAAGTCACTGATGAGTGAGTGAGTGCGTGAGTCTGTGCAGCACTGCGCAGAGAGCTGCTGCTTTTCCACCTTTTTTTTTTTCCTTTTCATAACGGGGCTTTTGGCAGCATCAAGGAAAAGAGATTCAGTTCCACGTGATCCTCAAAAAATAAGTCATACTCAGCTCCTTCTTTTTTTTTCATAGGAAAGTCCCTACCACTTATCAGGTTGCTGAGGTGTTGCAGAAAGGATTGTCAAATAAACCCCCACGTTTTCCCTGTGTTGCTAGTTCATGCACTAACTACTTTCATTTTGTGTCTGACGCTCTTTTGTATCTATCAGCCACTTCCTTTTGCAAAGCCCCATTCCTACTCAAGTCTTGCTCTAGTGTTGCAGATGGGTAAGCGCATAATGCTTTGCTATGTTGGCTTTGCAGTAAGGATTTATTTATTTTACGTTTCAAAAGGTGACTCTAAAGTCACTATTACTTAAATAATATGTCTGTAGCTGCTGCCTGTTGCTTTTTTATTGCCAAAGTATTTTTCTTGTACTAAAAGGGCCTGTACTTGTTGGTAACCACTAGATGAAGTGTTCTGACATGTGAAGTACCTCTGGAGGAAGGACTAGGCTGTTCATATTGTTTAGTATTAAAATGAACTTTATTACAGGGGGGAGGCTTTGGAGGGAGAGGCCTATTGTTGCGAAGTTTTATGCAAGTAACATCTCATATTTACATAAGTAGGATTTAATAATGATGCTCGTATTTGGCTAAATTGCACCATGCTTGCTCAGGATGTATGTGATGTTCACCTGGAGGATAGCTGGTTGCTTTTGGTGGAGCTGTTGCATTTGTCTCCTTTGCCAAGACTGACTACTCAAAAGGTCTTTGAGGACTTGGACCTGGTGTTGATCTGACCTGACTTGTAATGCTTCCCTGCAGAGCATGGGTGAATACGGAGGTCACCATGGACTCCATCATTGGGCTCCACCTCACAACACCACCATGACAGAGATTCAGGTCTCTGATGGACTCCTATGAAATGCCTCCAATAGGCTGTTAAAATTGAATGAGTTAAATCTGTCCCTCATTTCCTAGTTTCCAAAAAATAATTGTGTGCAGCTGCTCTTCTAGAAATTTACTTGTATAGACAGAGGAAGAATTTTCTAAGGCTTGCAAGATATTTCTTATTCACAGCCACTTATATGAAAACATCATAAATTTTTAGTTCTCTAGCTCTGCATTTCTCCAAAATAGTCAAGTAATAGCCAGCTAGACTTTATGGAAGGATTAGTTCTATCTGATAGTTTTTTACTGAATCATATCCTACCTTCATAGATGAGGGTTTTGTTCTTTCAAAGGTACCTCTGCGTCAGGGTAAAGTCCTCATATGAAGAAATTTTTCATCTTCAGTAACAATTATTTTTATAGAAATAAAAAGATGAAATCCAACAAAACAGACTTTTTTCCTTTTCTTTTTTTTCCCCTGCTTTTATTTTTTTATTTTCTCATATTTTTGCTATGAGTCAAACAGTAAGTACAAGGAGACATTAAGGGGGATCCAGAAGGCTGGAATAAGATCCCACACCTTCTTACCCTCTTACATGTTTGTACCTTTGCAGATTTTCCAAATCTCTTTGTCCATTCTGGAGGATTGTACCTGATAGATTTAAGGTTGTTTTTTTGTTTGCCTTTGGCTTTGTTTTCTCCTGTGTTGTAACCCAATTAATGTAGCAGTCCACTTAAGAACTTAATTTGATCCCTTATCTCTTCTCAGGTTGGTTGCCAACCTTTTAGAGAGTCCTGAAGGAATCCACCCAGCTCCACAGTAGTCAGGCCAGGTACAGAGAAGGATGTCTGCTGCTCTGCAGGGTCAGGCATCCTTGGGTTCACAGCACTTAACACATAGGCAACTTGCAGGGGGGTCCTCCAACTTGCAAATGCTCAGCAAAAGGCGTTGCTTGTCAAGGGGGTGAGAATAGACAACAACTGTTCTTCCAGTGCATGATACAGACAAAGGCTGGTGGGAGCTGTAAAACATCTGGGTGTTGGTGGATTATGCCTCTCTTGCTGGGGAAGGGAGAAGAAAGTCAAAAGCGGAGCAAGCAAGCTCATTCAAAGGCATAGCAAGAGAGGGGCAGGAAGAGCTACCCAGACACTTGAGTTACTGGAGTGTACCACGCAGACAGACTGCATTTTTTTCAGGCAGAGAAACTGAAGAGCTGTGCTGCAAGAGCCTGTGTTCATCTCACATGCACTGCTCATCCCCTCATCGGCAGTGATGTGCACATTTGAGAACTACATTAGTATGGAAAGCTGTGAGTCTAGCGTCTCTGGCACACACGTGTTTGTGTGCCAGTGAAAACCTTCTACTCAAGTGTGTAGTAATTGAAGTGATTTTTGCAATGTTCTTGGTAAATACAGGCTGGAGAAGCTCACAGAAAGGGCAACATCTCAAGGTCTAGTTAAGACTTTACTTTTATTTCTGTATGTAAGGAAAGATTTCCCTCCTCCCTCATGTCTGCTTCTCCAGCCCCTCCTCCCCTTCCCCAGGATCACCCTTTGCCAATGTCTAACACTCCTGGGGGATATAGATGTTAATGTAATGACTTGGTTTTGTTCGTTCTGGCAGCCAGTAAGGAATGCCATGCTTGGTGGCACGTATTTCAGAGGCATTCAATGATCTTCAGTGTCTCGCGTTTTCAAGCAGAGCAGCTATGAAATGTGATGACAGCCTGTCCAAAGCAATGCCTGTGCTGCTGAACCCAGGAGAGTTTCCCAGCATCTGTGCCTGGGTGCGTGCCACAGCCATGTCCAAACTCCACATCAGGGCATGACCAGAGCATGCACAGTCCTTTCCTGTTCCCTCCTGTGCCAAGGAGCCAGAGCACACAGGCTGTATGGGAGCCACAGATCACTCCAGCAGATCTCATGTATACCCCCTGAGACTTGCTGAGGCATGCCCTACCAGGCAACCTTGATAAAACCACTGTGGCACATAGAGAAGGTGGCAGAGAGTGGATTTGTAACACTACACCCAAGGGTATAGTGCTCAAGTATCAGCTTCACACTGATCAAGGTGGGAGGAGAAAAAAGGGATGCTCCAATGAATGGTTGTTTATATCCTAAAGACAGTGCAGGATATGGGAGCAGTGTGTGCCAGATGAAGTGAGTAAGTAGTTTGGCAGTCAGATGAAGAGCTGGGTGAGATGCCAGCACACTGGTTATAACTGATTAAGTTAGGAACCAAACGTTTGGAATGAGGTAAGGCAAAATCCCACAGTTAAAAATGCTGTGCAACGGAGCAGCATAAATCATAATTACTAGGAAAAGCCCTGCAGGTAAAGGATGTGGGCACAGGAATAATGCTGCAGCAGCTGAAAAACACCATGAGGAACAATGACTTTGAAACTGTGGTTTCCACAAAGACTCAGTAAGACATGCAGAATGAATGCTGGACATGACCAGCCAGCTGAATCTCAGGTATGATTAGTAAGAAAGATGAGTGAGGATTTGGAGAGGCACATATGTACTGTGCTAACCTTATCTGCTGAGAGCATCTCTTAAATTAAATAGGTGGAAAAGACCTGTGAAATTATTTTTGTCAGGGGAAAGGTTGGAGAACAAAAATTAGATGAACCTGCCTGAAACTTGTTTCTTTTTTCTTGCGGGGTCTGAACTCTTCTGTGGGTATGGTAGTGTCACATAAAGGGGTTTGAGTGCTAAGACATTTATTCTTTCTAAGAAAAAAATACTGAACACATAGGCCTTTTCTGCCGTCATTAGCCAGGCAATCTCTCAAAAGTGTGTGCACGGTATCTGTGCATGTCCATGTTGTTTTTTTCTGGTGCAAACAGTTCTGCATGCTTAACCATATATAAATACAGTCTGATTAATTATTCAGACACCACCACCAAGTGCTAAGAGCTTTAAAAAAATATAATAAAAAGAAGAAGAGCACAGGGTCCTTGCTCTACAGATTTCCTGCACAGAAACGGGGAGGAGGGGAGGAAATGTGAAGGCCAGCTCTGATAATGTAGTCTATAAATTCAGTGTGGGAAGGCTGCATCCTCCCTTTTAATATATTCTGAATTTTTGTGGTTTTCAGCTTGTCAAAAGGAAAATGGGATAAATGTTTATCTTCCTAAAATAATCTCTGGTTAGGCTTATCTTGTCTATAGATTGAAAATCAAAATATAAATCATGAGCCTTTCTTATGCAAATACCCATTGTTAACATTTGTCAGACAGAGAGAAAACATTCAAAGTTCTCTCTCATCTTTACGGAGGATGAAAACAAATCACACATGTAAGTAATGCTGAAAGTACTAATATACTTTGAAGCCCTTAAGCAGCATTAAAATCCCAAGAAACCCAAAGGTGAACTGTCTATAAAAAAGAAAATAAAAAATGCTTGACATACTAATGACCCAAAGTCACTATTTTGTAGGAAGTTTCATACACTGAAAGGGTCATAAAACATTGGAACAGGCTGCTCAGGGAAATGGTGAAGTCACCATCTCTGGAGATGTTTAAAAGACATAGATACGGCACTTATGGACATGGTTTAGTGGTGGACTTGGCAGTGCTGGGTTAATGGTTGGACTCTATGATCTTACAGGTCTTTTCCAACCTAAATGCATCTATGATTCTGAAAATACCCCTGGCAAAAAAGATGCCAAATGCACTGGCATTTGGAATCATGGGATTTCATCTTTCTGTTGTAAGGCATGATGCTCTCCAGGGGAAAAAAATAGCAGTAAAGGGAAAGTTTATATTGGCTATATCAGGAGGAAGTCAGAGAAAAGCTAAATTTGCTAATTGAGGAAATATTTCAGGCTATTCTCTATCCCTGGAGGGCTGTAAGTTTCTTTTTTGAAAATTGTCACTTTGTAAATATGAGGTACTTGGAATTCTCGAGTTATTATTGTCACTAGTTTGGAGAGGCTTTTGTGACTGGTGTACTTGGCTGAGTACATTAGTGAGCTCATGAAGGCTTTTGTAACATTTTCTTTTTCTTTTTCCTAATTTGAAGAATATTACTTAGATCTCAATCACAGCCTCTCAAATGTGTCTGAATAGCATCAGCACAATCTCAATGACTACAGTGCGAGATGATAGCGTCTAGGTAAACCATACAAAACTGTATTTATGAACTTGGTAGTCTTGACCCTTGTTAGTTTTGAATGTGTCTGATTTAATGAACCTCCTCTTTCTTTCTTTCCTCTTTAAGATCCAGCCTGGTGACTGCTTTCTTTCACTTAAAAGTTTTTGATGTATTACATGGAAAAGTGGACCCCTGCGCTCTTCAGAACCTCATTTATCTCATGCTTTTGCCATCAGTCATGAAGTGCGCAGAGCAGAAAAATACATAAAGAATCCTTCCAGCCACAGTAGGAAGTTTGGAATTAGAAGTGAGGCTGTGTCTGCATGCGAAATGGAAGTATGGGTCTTCCACAGTTCCCTCATCTAGCAGTATCAGGTCTGGTGGCCTTCAATGGCAGAGGCATCCTGGAGTTGTTCCTGGGTGATTGCGTCAGTCATCATGGAAGATCTCATGGACCTGTTGTAGAAATAGATTTAGAGCGTATTTCAGAGTCTGGAGGATTTGTTTGGAAGTAAGTGGCTTTAATAGATCTGATGGTTTGTTCAAGTGCTAGTTAAACTTCTCTAGCTGTGGGTGATTCTCAGGTCTTGTCTTCTTTCTGAGACCTGTGAGTTTTCCGTGCCTTTGGTGAGCCTTCAAATATGTTGCTGCTCTTAAGGTTTTTCATCTCTCAGAGATCCTGGACATGGTGAGGGGTCTGTATGTGGCAGAGATAAATGACTTGTCCTGAACTTTTGATGGGAGAGATACAGCCTAATGTCTCTCTTCATAAAAACTGTGTTGTACATGTAAATGTCTATTATGCATTTTTGTATAAGGACAGGTGCTATTACTATCTCCGCAGTGAACTAACGCTTATCAAATTTTGACTGAAATTCTTGTTTTTCGCTGTAGAATCCACTCTTTTCCTCAGTTTTCAATTCCATATCAGCGGCAAGGTGAAGGGTATATATTTGTACGACTGGCACAGTAGGTCCTGTATAAGTAGCCTACATCACATCGCAGTGGAAGTTAACAAAAATTCCCAGTTAAGAACAGAAAAAGTCTAAGTAGGTGTCTGTAATACAGAATAAGTCTTTCCTGTGTCTTCTTTCAGTGCTTTTCTTCTCTCTGCTCAAGTCCAGATCCCTTTGGACAGTCAAAACTTTTAATCTCTCCTTTCTTTACATTTTGTTAATCTTCTTATCATTAAAAGAACTGCAGTCTGCAAATGAGACCTTTTTTTCCATTACATGCTTCCATATTGATGAGAACACTGAAGGATTAGCATACTGAGGATGTGTGGCTGTGCTCTGATTTGTCTTTGCAGAGAACACAGGGATGCACTGAAGCGTTGCAGATCAGTTATCAAATGTTGTGATTTGCAGGTATTCGGTGTGCATTGCCTTCCGTCTCTGGTGTATGTGGGAGAAAAGATAGTATGGAATCACTGCAGAAATATTCCGACGTGAAAATTATCTGGTGCACTGGGAATGTAGCCCTTACATGATAGTAGGGCTTTTCCTGCATTGCTGTCTGTTCATTTTCAAGCTGAGACAGCTCTGAAGGTCTCAGCAACTTTTGAGCTCTGTCAGTCTCTTGTTGGGTCCCAGTATGTGTTGGGAGAGGCGTTTAAGTGTTCATTGGGGTGATGATTTAACACAAGGTTAGCAACACTGAACAAGTCCTAAAGAGCATGGCTGGGGGAAAAGTCCGAGTTCAGCTGCCTTTGCTGTGGAGCTGATGTCAGAAAGATTTACCCAGCTCTGGGGACTTTGTTTGCGGAGACTGACCGCTTTTCAAGAGACAATAGCCATGCTGGTGCTGTGGCCGGAGCAGCAGGAGACAGGCACACAGCCATTGAATGGGCAGATGGAGGGATCAACCAGCAAAACAAAAGTAAAGCTGCTGCCAGCACATAGCTGAAAGGAGGGGGCAGGACAATGTGCCTGGGACAGCGCTTAGCAGCCTCTTTGGTCCCCTGAAAGGACGCAGCCTTCATTTTAAACAGGGAGAATGAAAGCAGGCTCTCCTGCTGACTCTCGGCATCAAAAGGGTCAAAACCCAATAGGGGCTGGCATTGCCTTCATGCCTGCCCAGCCACTTCTGCAGATTTAGTGATGAGCTGAGCAGGTTTTTGCTATGTAACAGGGTCCCAGTGAAATTGCTATATTCTCCTTCACCATTTGTACTGAAGCAAATCCTTTGCCTCCATGGACAGGCTTTGGCTTGTGGGAAATTGGGGATTTTGTTCGGAGAGGAAAATAGTATTTGTGAATGACCAGGGTTGGTTGGAGAAGACATCTTTGCAGTTTGAGTGAGTAGTTTCTTGCTGCTCCAAGTTAGTGGCCATGGCCACTGCAAGCCAAGCATGGGGTACATGTGGGGAGCAAATCTGAACCCCTTGCAGGCAAACCATAAAGGTCTGGGGCAGAGACCTGCAACCAAGGTGCCAGGGCAAGGCCACAACATGGCTGCGTGGTTGAAGCAGCAAGTTACCAAATGCAGCTGAGAGGTGCAGCATTCTCTGGCCAGCCCAACCGTTCATAAACACGCTTCTTCCTCATGGAACAAAATAATTCTGTTTGAAGACACCAAGATATCTTTTCCTGCCCTGGTGATAGAATAAGTCATACATGTCACTAGGGTTTTAACTCTACTAGTGGAAGGGTCAGCCATACCTATCTGGGAGATGACTTTAAGTGGAATAGCAACAAAGTAGGAAGTCTTCTGTGTTGCTTTGAAGACTTCCCAGGATTTCACTACTCTAAAACTTAGGAGGCTTCTAATTTCTGGCCAGGATTAATTTTGACCAGTTTATAATAATTTATTCTTGAACCAGCTTCTATAGCCTGACGTTGTTTTTGGCTTTTATCTCCACAATGAATTTAAAAGTTAAATATAATCTCACCTATATGATCCCCCAGCCTTCATTTTGCAAGCTGAATTCTTCTAGCCTCCTCTTGTAAGATAGGTTCACAAATCCCCAGTTCCTAGTAGTTTTCCTGTTCCAGAGCTTAGCTTAAGAAATCTTATCCCAAAAGGACTGTGAGATTTTATACTGCTACATCCCTATGGCTTTTATCACTTCTACTAGGATAACTGGGAAAATGTGTGTATTTGTAAATGTGTGTATAATATGTAGAGTGTATGCACATACGCATATTTCAGATGTGATATCTGGGAACTGTTATACGTATTACATTTTTGTACAGGTAAGTCCTTACTTACATTTTCTTGAATGATTTGATTTCTTTTTTTACTGCTTACTGTATCAAAGAACGCAAATAACTTTGTAATTTCAGAAAGGCCCAAATCAAAATTGCATGTCACAATCCAGTGTAGAAAAGGCACCAAGTATTGCCCTAGAAATTCCATGGATCTATGGTTTTCATCTGTGACAGAGAAATACTTGTTGAAGTAATTTTACCCCTTTCAGAGAAGCAAGTGAAAGAAAGTGTTTCCAGGGAAGTTGGTATTTCACAGAGACAAGTTTCAGAGGAATTAAAAAAGGTTACTGTTTTAAAGCAGCAGGCGCTGACGAGCAGGAAACCCAGCTATTTTGCCATCTAGTCTTTTTAATTTTGATTGCAAAGAGTATTGCTGGTTTGAATGGTGGGCTGTTCAGGAGTAGGTTTTTTTACAGCACTGTTGAAAAACTGGAATGGATAGAAGAGAAATATGCTCATGACTACAGGGTAGCAGCCACTGAAAACATCCCTTCTTTTCAGCCTTGTTCTGTGAGGTGAGTGCTTCCTGGCTGACTTGAGATGCTTCAGAACTGCTGCCACACAGCTCAGCAGGGGAATCTTTTAGTTTTGGCTTCCGTGAGCATTAGGGATACTTCTTTTTAATAGAGCCTCCATCTGGAAGCTGAATATCACCTCACTGAGCTCTAAAGGCCATTTTCTTCCAAAGCTAGTCTCCAGGGACCCCTAATGTTACCTAGTGCGTAAAAATGCTGCACTTTCTCTGTTTTTACAATGCAGTGGTTGAACTGGTGGCAAGTATGCTAAACCCAGCCTGTGGCACACTTCAGTTTCTCAGAGATATACTGGAAATGCTTGTGCCAGGAGAACCAGATATTGCTGTCTGCCTGTGTTCAAGAGCTGAGCTGGTGATGGTCTCATAGAGTGGAAGCTGACAATCACTTCTGCAGGCAGAGGTAACTTACAGGGGATCTCAAAACCTGCATCTGGATGTCAGAGTTAAACCATCTTGTCTTTGAAGAGGAAAACCAGGGTATTAGAGTGTCATGGGTTCAGCAGTAGCAGTCATTTTTTCTCCTTCTTAGTGGCTGGTGCAGCACTGTGTTTCTAACTT
>WYDI02029904.1:32039-42979 GCA_009867235.2 Psittacus erithacus
TGTTCCAACAGTTCCATGTCCTTTTTATGTTGAGGACACCAGAACTGCACACAATACTCCAAGTGAGATCTCACAAGGGCAGAGTAGAGGGGCAGGATCACCTCCTTTGACCTGCTGGTCATGCTCCTTTTGATGCAGCCCAGGATACAGCTGGCTTTCTGGGCTGTGAGCACACACTGCCAACTGATGTTCATTTTCTCATCAACCAACGCCCCCAAGTCCTCTGCAGGGCTGCTCTGAATCTCCTCTTTGCCCAGCCTGTAGCTGTGCCTGGGATTGCTCCGACCCAGGTGTAGGACCTTGCACTTGTCATGGTTAAACTTCATGAGGTTGGCATCAGCCCACCTTACAGGCATGTCAAAGTCCCTCTGGATGGCATTCCTTCCCTCCAGCGTATCAACCGAACCACACAGCTTGGTGTTGTCGGCAAACTTGCTGAGGGTGCACTCAATCCCACTGCCCATGTCACTGACAAAGATGTTGAACAAGACCAGTCCGAACACCGATCCCTGAGGGACACCGCTTGTTACTGGTCTCCAGCTGGACATTGAGCCATTGACAACAACTCTTTGCATGAGGCCATCCAGCCAGTTCAGAGATCTACATTAACCTACAGATCCAGACACACTTGTGCTGCAAAAGCCATACCAAGAAGTGTACGGCACTTCACCCACACTGGTCCTTCCATAACTTTCTCATCTGGAACACTGTGCTGGAAACCTCAGCCTCAGTATTATGGTGTCATAGGTTTAGCATTAGGGTTAGGGTTCAGTGAGCCACGAAGCCTAACGCTCCAGAGATACTGAGTGTGGAGCACACCCAGCACACCAGGTGGAGCACAGCACTGCACCAACATTGCTCCTTGCACACCTTTCTCATCTGGAAAACTGACTGTGCTGGACCCACAGCCTCGGTTTCACAGTGCAATAAAGGTTAGGGTTAGCATTAGTTATAGCACTCAGAGAACCACGAAGCCCCAAAGTCCAGGGATACAGGGGCTGTAAAAGGCATGCCAAGATGAGTACAGCACTGCATCAGTATTACTCCTCACACACCTTTCTCATGAGGAATGCCGACTGTACTTGGGACATGAGCCTCAGTTTTATGAGCATAGGGTTATGGTTAGGGTTAGGATTCAGAGAGCCACAAAGCCTACAGATCTATATACATTGGTGCAGCAAAAGGCATGCCAAAACATGTACGGCACTGCAGCAACATTGGTCCTTGCACACCTTTCTCATGTGGGACACCATTGTGCCTGGATATGTGAGAATCAGTTCCAGGTACCATTCAGGATAGCGTTAGGGTTCAGAGAGCCACAAAGCCTACAGGTTCAGAGACACTGGTTCTGCAAAAGGCATACCAAGGTGAATATGACACTGCACTGACAATGGTCTTTACATACCTTTCTCAGAAGGAGCACCAATGGTCCGGGAGGCATGAGCCTCAGTATTATGGTGTCATCAAGTTTAGGGTCAGAGTTAGGGTTCAGAGAGACACAAAGCCTACATGTCCAGAGACACTGGGGCTGCTAAAAGCATGCCAGGATGAATACGGCATTGCATCAGCATTGCTCCTTACACACTTTTCCCCTCTGGAACTCTGACTGTTCTGGAGACCACAGTCTCAGTATTACGGTGTCATAGAGGTTAGGATTATGGTTAGGGTTAGGGTTCAGAGAGTCACAAAGCCTACAGGTCCAGAGACACTGGGGCTGCCAAAGCCGTGCCAAGATGAGTGTGGCACTGCACCAACATCAGTACTTAGATATGCTTCTCATTCAGCCTCTGCTGGAAGATGGCATTCAGATTAAGATACATGTCCAGGGATATTGCGGCTGGAAAAGGTATGCCAAGGTGAACACAGCACTGCACCAACGCTGGACACCTTTCTCATCCTGGCCACTAACTCTGCTGGTGACCTCAGCGTCAGTGCCAGGTTACGGTTACGTTTAGGGTTCAGAGACCTGCAAAGTCTGTAGGTCCAGGGAAACTTGGGGCTGCAAATCTCATGCCAAGTGGAGCACAGCACAGCACTAACATGGTTGTTCGCACAGCTTTCACATCTGGGCAACCCGTGTGCTGATCACCATGGCCTCAGCTTTAAGATGTATTTCAGATTATGGCTAGGGCTAGAGTTCAGAAACATTAGGTCAGATGTCATCATAGGACAAGTAAAGTGGTAGCTCTGTGTAGCTGTGAATACCTGGGTATATTAAGCCACAAAGGATTAATGCATTTACTGGTTGAAATATAGGTCACAGACATATTTTCCAGTTATGGCATGTTTTAGCCATGAAAGTGTGTGATAGATGGGTCTTTGCTAGCTATGTGTTCTATGACTTAATCGCATCTTGATTTTGGGACGTTAGGTAGATGATCTGGGTACAATACATTGGGATGACTTGAAGGAAAAGAGATAGATGGTAATCAAATCTCTCACTGTAACTCCATGTCAGTGAGTCTTATAGTTTGTAGTGCAAGAAACTCAGTAACTCTGTCCCCATGTTTCTCTTGTTCTGCTGGTTAGAAAAGAACTTGAGGAAATTCAGAGGTGTTTTCTGCACCTCAAAGCTCACGTGATGTTGTGAGGATTTGGGAATACGCACTGTGTGTAGGTCTGTCACTACAGCTTATCTTTAGAGCGCACAGATACTTCTCCCAGGGACATGAGAAGTACAAGCCAACCTGGATAAGGGGGAAAAATCCCAGAAGTTAGCATCAAATGTCCTTTTTCATTTCAGCTCCTTTCCAGGTTGCCATGCACCAAATTGTTTATTTGCCCCTGGAGCACTTAGTTCCAGTGTATGTGATTACATACCACTTTTTGGGCCCTCTTTAGAGACAGTGGGTGGATGTGTTTGTTCTGGCAGCTTTAGGGTAAAGAATAGTAAAAGATGTACCATTTCCTCTGTAGTTGAGAGGAAGGTGAGCACTGATTCTGTTATTACAACAGACTCTATCCTGCAGTTTGCCGACTTCATGCATGGGCATGCACAAGTGAGAAGAAGAGCAGGGAAATGAATAAATGGAAACAGAACAGTAGTACTGAGCACATTTAAATGTTTAATGTTAGTTTTCAAGGCAGTCTCTTTCCTTTCACAGAGGATAGTGCTAGTTGCTTGTTCAAGGACAATTCACCCATGAAACACAGCCCATCACCGGGGTGGGATCAGGGGGTCATTTCTCAGTGCACCATGCCATTTTTCAAATTGATACATCTTTTAGAACAGGAGGGTAAGTGGTTGTGAGCTTGGCATTTAAAACTCTGAAAAGTGTACTTTCAATGGGAAGATAATCTTCCACCACTCAGCTAAGAGCAGATGTGACGCCCAGCCACTAAACTTGCTCCTAGAGTGTTCTAGGCCACAATGGAACAATTTCCTTCAAAACTGTAAGACCATAATGTTTCCAGATCCTGTTGGAACCAGCATCTGGGTGAGCAGTGGAGAGGAAAGCATATTTTCATACCCGGCTAGGGCAGTTTTAGTTAGGTTTCTCACTGCAGTTTCTTCACCTCTTTACCTTACCTGTTATTCCCATGTGAGCATTTGGAAAGCGTGCAGTGGACAAGATGTTACTAATTCACTGCTCAGCCCCACAGGAATTTCCAGAGATTAGCACAAGCTATAAATCTGGGGGCACAGCCATTTTCTCCTCCTCTCTGCTGCTGTCTCTTAGCCAAGACTCTTCCAAATCCTGTCAGTCAAGATGGTATCGTTTTCTTTGCTGGCTTTCCCTTGAAAGGAGGTATGCTCTTTCTCTAAGTCCGCAGAAACCAGACGATAAAGGCAAGAAAAATGGGAAAAATAGGCCTTCCCCCTAGATTTGTCCTCAATCCTGAAACAGACCTATAAAACACAAAGTTGTGGTCTTTGAAGACGGGGGAGCCTCTTGGGCATAAGCTGTCACTGGCGCGGATGAGTGTGCTGTGAAGGGGTGCAGGAGGGAGTCCTGGGGGAAGTCCTGGGTGCAGAGGACACGGTGCTGGGACTCACAGCTGCCTACAGCACTGCTTTCAGTGCAAAGGCAAACAGTGGTCAGCTCAGCCTTGTTATATGCCTGTCCTCCTGGAAACCTGTCGCCATATTGCTAACTGGTGCCTCGCTCCTCCCAGCTCACTGCAGCTTGTGGCCTGAGGAACTGCATAGCTTCCCCCTCGTTTTGTGATCTTATCTGGGGAATGATGAATGTTTTCTTTCACTGGGTTAGGTTGTTTTGGTTTGGTTTGTTTTCTAGGATAGGGCACTTCCTGAGAGGACTGAGTTAAACAGCATCACTAACAGCATTTTTTGTTTCTTGCTTGTTTCATTCCATTCCATTTTCTCCTTCTCTTTATGAACAGATTTTAGACAAGATAGTGGCACTGAAAGCAATTTCTGAGTGCTGGGAGAACCAGTGTACCACAGGAACCTCCCCACGATTTAGAAGAGGTTGGGGAAGCAGGGTGGAGAAGAGCAGCTGTTACTGTAACCAAAACAGGCTGCCGGATACAGCCAGCAGTTTCTGTGGAAGAGGCAGGACCATGCATAGGTAAGCCTTCATAATCATCAGGAAACTAAAGGGAAAAAAATCTCAAGTCCATAAGTGGCATTCAGGAGGACTGCACTGTTGGCTGTTGACTCACACATATTTGGGTTAAATAAAGCTGGGATGAGGGAAGAATGTGCCACAGGGACATGCTTTTATTTTTTTCAGCTATAAGCAGTTTGCAAGGTCTTGCAGATTTTTTCCTGTGTAAGAGAAAAATAAATCTTCAGGAATGAGTTGATTAACAGATACTGGATCTTGAAAATGTCTGACTCCTGTTTCATGTCTCTGGTTGTAGGGAGCTCATGTGCATCTGCATTTGTCCGCATGTACTTGGTACATATCATAATAAGCCTCTTAGCCCTGGTTCGTCAAGGTGTAGATGGTCAGCCATGAATGCAAAATTCATTCTAATGGAATCAGTCGATCTACTAATGCATTTAAAGTTAGGCATGTTCTTAAATACCTTGTTGAGTCATGGCTATTACTTTCATATTTTAGCACAGAAAATATGTTGGGAAAAAGAAAAAAAAGCTTTAAAGATTTTTCTTAGATTTTGGAGAGAAGATAGGAAAAGCTTAATTCTTGCCAAATAAAAAAACCACACCTTTAAAGGAAATCCATACCCATATGCAAAATACAAGATAAAGAAGTATGACTGGAAATGTTCAAAAACCATGTAGATGAGGTGCTCAGTGATATGGTTTAGTGGTGGTCTTGGCAGTCCTGGGATAATGATTGGTCTTGGTAATCTTAAAGGTCTTTTCTAACCTAGTTGATTCTATGATTCTATAACTTGAGGGCAGTAACATGGCTGCTGGCATGGTCATATCTGTTAGGAAAATTCTGTGGTAGGGAGATGATAATCCTGGTGCAATGTCAATAATAGAAGAGATAATTTTATAACTTCTGGATTGATGCTACAAATACCTGATTTTATGTTGTGTCATAGATCAGTGAAAAAAAAAGTTAGGGAGCCAAGCATTCCTGCATTTTCAACAGTAGTGAGAGGTCTTGTGTTTGATGTGGAAGAGGGTAAGAGACACAGTTAGGGATCTGATTTGGTTTTATTTCGAGGTGTACCTTGGCAGCCTAAGCCTAAGGGCTTTTATATGGCTTTCCTTGTCCTGTGGTGCAAAGGAAGTGAGACACAATAACCTAAGAATCTCTGCTGGATTAGTGAAACCACTTGAGCTGAGCTGGCACCAAGGGGAGTTCCAGACTGTGAACTGAGTGCACCTTTAGCCCCATATGTCTATGGGTATCATCTTATTTTTCTGTGTTGCCTAATTTTATGACTCATCTAAAGAACTTTCACACTTTATGCTCTCTCTGTGTTCTATTAAACCCTTAGAAACTTCTGTCCCTTCAATTACTTTTGGTTTTCATACCAGAATTGTGGGGGTTTTCTACCTGGTTTCTCAAATTCTGTGATGCTGCTTGCCCATCTCCTTAGTCCTGCGAGCTTCACATCAAACTACAGAATCCCTATAGAGCTTTTCTACAAATCCAGACCCTTTTCTGCTAATGGTCTTGTCTCAGGGTATGGTGACCTGAAGCAAGTGGGTGACCTAGAGACAGTATTACGTATTTCAGCCTTTAGCTGTCTATGAAAGAAGCATTGACTTCTCACTTGTATAAGGTCTGAGTTAAAGAAGGAGTGGTGGTTTGGGTATTTTTCTTTAACTAAAGATCACTTCTCTTCACCCACATTGGCTCAGTATTGCCTCTCTTCCCCTCTTAACTAAGATGAGTAACAAGGAGCTTAGCAGTCAGAGAGAGAATGTTTGGTAGCTCCTGTAAAACCCCGGCTTTTTATAGTGGGCTAATTTACAGTGCAGAGATTTACTGGGAAGAGTCTCAGCGTTACAGTAGTCTCTATGAAGTGGCTGCTTCTGTTCATGTTAACATGTCAGACACATCATCATGAATGATAAATGGTGCAGAGCCCCTTATGTAGAGTACTGAAGTGCAGGCTCTGTTTCTCAGCCAGTGCTGCAGAGATGTCTGCAGCAGCTACTCTGCCATGACATGGCACAGCTGCTTCTCCAAGGTTTCTCGTTTAGCTGCTAATTCTTCAGTCCTTCATCTCAGACAAAACCCACCCATGGAAGCCTTTAAAGCACTGTGTTTTCTTAATTTCTGGTCTGCTGTTCTTTGCCTTCTTCACTTTCCAAACAACTAAGCCCCAAATCCCTGAATGTATTGATTTGATGATGTGTCTGGAAAATGATGCCACTAGTGATGTCACTGATAGCGCAGAGATATGTAAATGCATAAAGCACACTTTCCTGGCCATTTCGAAGATTTGCCCTGAGAAGTATACTGTGTAGATTGAAACAACTAAAGGATGGATCACTTAAAGATGCATTTAATTTAAACAACCCAGTGATGGACTGATAAAGTTAATATGCATCTTGTTTAGCTTGCACTGGACTTACTAAATTTCCTGTCTGTTTTGTTCATCCATCCTGGAGGGAGATGAAATTAGATAGTCCTTTGGGATACATGGTCATGAAAGAACTGAGTAGAGAAAGGACACAGTGCAGCGCACCAGGCTTCAGAGTTCATCTTAATGCTGGCCATCATCCTCAGTTTATTGTCTCATTTCTTCCTCAGGCTTTTTGTCCATCTTTGGGTGCCACTTGGGCTCAGAGGCTAGGTGAGTTTAGCCACCTTCCCTCACTGGTGTTCTCCTCCCATACTTGCCTCCTTGTGTGCATGGAAGAGCATCTCTGCCCTGTTTGAAGACTCCTTTCCTGTATCCGCTAGCGGACCTGGGTTAAATCAGGCAACACAAGTGCCCCTGTGCTCTGCTGTAACCCACAGGTTCCCCTTCTGTACTGCTGGTCCAATGATTCTCTATCATGTATTAGTGCAGACAATTCTTCCAGTCTTCACATAGAAGCTTTCCCTTACCCATGCTGAGTTATAGTATGTTATTTTCAGACTGTTTTTCCAACTTGAATTGTATTCCTGTCCTCTGGAGCATGGGCAGCCTCCTCTGGCATGGTGTTACTTAGTGCTTTTTTGCTCCTGCTTTCCTCTCCCTTCTAAAGCAAAGATTCATGCTTACCCTTTTCCAGCCTCTGGACCTTCAGCCATCTACAAGTTCTCAGTGATGACTACTAGCATGCCTGTTAATCATTGCATTTGTTACTTCTCTAAGTACTTTTGGATGAATTTCCTCAGACTCATGTGATTTAAGAGTGTCTGTCCATTTGAGTACTTTCTAACCCAGTCTTTCCACGGCTCAAGCTGAGGTCATTCCCTTTGTAGGTGCTAGTTGTTATAGAAACATTATTGCTGCTGACCTTTTTTTGGTAAACACTGACGCAAAGAGAACATTAAACACCTTGAACAGGCTCATTCCTCTTCAGACTTGTGCTTGTCTCCAAAAGGGGAGCTTGAGAGGAAGCCTTTTGATTATTGCGCTTGCCTGTGTGCCCTGGCCTAGCTGATGGGACGAGTGCTGTGGCGTTCACCACATTCCCCTTTTTACACGGATAGTTTTCTCAGAGCAGGAGGGGAGCATAGGCGGAGGACCGCTTGCTTCCCACTCACTGTAGTATACTCTGCCCTGCAGACTGTTTGTTCAGGTGGTGCTGTACTGTCATTATCAGACCTCACACTATAAAAGCCTCTGAGTTTCTGTGCTTTGGATTAAAAGAGTGATGACAAGACAGATTAACTTTTTCCCACTTCACCCGCCTGCATGCACCTATGCTCTTTTCCACAACCTCTGTCTAATAACAATAATAATAACAGAAGACAAAGCAAATCCACAGCCCATGCAGGAAACTGCTCATGAGTTGCAGACTCAGTGTCATGGTTTATGTTGTACCCGCCAAAAACAACATGAGTCTGCCTCAGGGCTGTGAAAAAATCTCAGATTTATTAGAAGTGAGTATTTTTCATGGCTCCTCCCTGTTCTTCCCCTACCATTTTAATGAACAGCCAGTCCATAAAAGCTTTCCTGCAAACTCTGCTGTGAGGGAACAATGTGTAACAACTTCAGTTTTGCACAGAAAGGCAAAAGCCTTGAAAACCACTGCTACTATTGACTGGTTTCTGGAGAAGGGTGTTCATTAGTGCACTTCTTAAAACCAGACAATATCCTCTCTGCAGTGGTTGGTTATTAGCTAAATTCTGTGTGTGTCTGTCTGTCACTACCTCCTTAGTTCCTGGGAATCTGATTGGCAGCCCCAACGTAAGTGGCCTGCAAAGAAACACAAAGTGCTGGTCCTGCATGCTTCTTGCTGAGTTGAGCACATGGTATTTTGATGGACTGCATCTGGTCAATGTGACGTCAAACTTGCCATGGCTTTGTAGAAACTGGGGAGAGTGCTGAGCATTGGAGCTGCAGTGCTGAGCTGTGCCTTTGGCCTACCTACCTGGGCTTTGGGCTAAGGGCATGGCTGGCATGTGGGTCACTGTCTGCCCCCATCATGGACACGCTGGGATGCTGTGGCACGGGCTTCCCAGGACTGACTGCTCCTGCATGTCTTTTTGTGTCCCTGTTATTGAGCACATCAGCTGCACCAACCGTGTGTCCTCTCCTCTCACATCTGTAACTCCACATAGACAAGTTCAAGACATGCTGCAAGAGTTTCTCTCATTATTTTCAGCACTCACTGTGATGTTCTAAACCCAGTGGATTTTCTTTGCTTATGGAGAACTGGAGAGCAGAATCTCATAGAAAGTGCATGGTGGGTATTAACAAGAAAATTTATCACTTCATCCTTTGATGGCCATAGGTGGTATTTCGTGAAGCTTATCATAGGAGTGAGAATTCTTGGCAGCAAATTGGCTGCATCAGTTTTGCCAATACCTGTCATTCAAGGACCAGAAATTTACCATGGTTATTATCTACTTTTTGCAAAACAATTTTCTTTCAGATTTCTTAGCTTTATTGGGTGTAAGGTTTTCCCTGCAACCAAGAAAGCTAAAATTATTTTGTTTTCTTTCAAATACACCACTGGTGCTTTGAGAAAATAATTAGAGTATGAGTAGGCATGTGTTCACACTTCTGACAGCCAAGGCCTGGAGTGCCTGGTGCACAGGTGACCGTTTGTCACCATAAATATAGCCAAACAAGCTGTGTGATACAAAGTGATGTGTGACAGCTAATCAAATAAGATCTGTAGGTTACATGTGGGCAGAGTCCTGGTCCTGAACTTACACATTTTGCCACAACTATGTGCAACACTGCTAAGTGTTCTTATTTGGAAATAACTTTATTTAACCTTTGTTCCTTCTAATGTAATGGCTATCAAAGATTTCTTCTAACTTTTTAGACACTTGGGGTTGCAGGGAATTGTTGGAAAATACATCCGCCAGTGTCTAAAAAAAAAATAGAAGCTAAACAAAAAAATATCCTGATATGAATTGTTCAGGCCAATCTTGTGAATTGCTTAGGGTCTGATTTTTGAAACAAAATGTCATTTTAAATGTTATTGACAGATTCCCCATCCCCAGCAGTGGGATGACTGGTGGTTCAGTTTCAGTGACTGAATTAATTCTAACAGGAAGAGAGAGTAGACCCCACATGATTTATTAACATGGTGGTCGTCCTTTATCTTGGAAGAAGAGTAGCTGACAAATTGCATAACAAAACCAACCAAACAAAAAAAAGTGGGGTTTGCCCTTTGTCATTTATCTTTAAAATCACATTATTCTGAGTAATTTCATTCTTCCTCATTCTTCTTTTCACGCCAGCATGGACATGGTTGCCACTCACCAAAGCCACTGTGAAGGTGCCTTGTGAAGTTCTGAATATAGTGTGTGGACTTAGACTGCAAAAGCCTTTGTGTGGGTCTCTGTCAGCTCCTGACATGAGGGAATGGAGGTGGGGGTACAGCTAAAAGAGGGGTGTGCTATACAGGGAAGTGGCTGTCTCATCAGCTGACAGGACCACAAAGTCTGGGTCACCAGTGCAGTGCTCCCAGAGCCACCAGTTTTTCCAAGCTCCTGTCATACACTGGTGGTTAGAAGACAATGGGAGTGTCCCCTTCTGTGACAGGGAGCATGACCTTCAACTCAAAGTTTAGGAGGAGACAAAGGTTAGGTGTTTATACAATTGGTTACAATTATATAAAGTGTAGTGTTTAAAAACAAAATGCCTGTGCATCAGTTTGAACATGGGGATGACCTGTCTTGTTCTGCCACTTTTACAACAGGCAGACATTTTTGGGAGCCATAGTCAGGACAGATTGATGTTATTGCAGTCTGTTGGAAAAAAAGATATTTTTGTGAGCATAGGATTGGGGTGCGTTTTGTTCCACAAACCCTTCTCAAAGTAAGATAGTTTGCTGATGACACCAAGCTGTGTGGTTCGGTTGATATGCTGGAGGGAAGGAATGGCATCCAGAGGGACCTTGACACGCTTGTGAGGTGGGCTGATGCCAACCT
>WYDI02029905.1:0-13435 GCA_009867235.2 Psittacus erithacus
ACTGTAGTGATAGGACAAGGGGTAATGGGTTCAAACTTAAACAGGGGAAGTTTAGATTGGATATAAGGAAGAAATTCCTTACTGTTAGGGTAGTGAGGCACTGGAATGGGTTGCCCAGGGAAGTTGTGAATGCTCCATCTTTGGCAGTGCTCAAGGCCAGGCTGGACAGAGCCTTAGGTGACATGGTTTAGTGTGAGGTGTCCCTGCCCATGGCAGGAGGGTTGGAACCAGATGATCTTAAGGTCTTTCCAACTCTAACTATTCTATGATTCTAACTTAGATTGACTAGTTTGTCGTTCCTGTAAATGGAGCCTGTAGCTCATGTGGCACATTAAAGTAAGTTATTTCCCACAATAAGGAAAGGTACCACCCCATACACCTTTAACTGGAGTGCTGTGAATGACAATGGTATCACAGCAGAGGTAAGATTATAATAGTGCAAATAAGGGAAGGTTTTGGAGCCAAACCACTGAGTGCTTCAGGGCTGAACAGAAGATCCTTCAGCTCTGGAACGCTCTGTTACTACAGTGAAAATATAAATCAATTAAAACCAGCTCTGAATATTTTCTACATTATATTGAATTGCTAAAAAGCCTTAATTTTAGCCTCCTGCAGCACTAGCACATTGCTTTGGCTACATTTTCCTTCTATTAAAGAAAAGTACTTTCATGTCATGGCATGGGTAGGTCTTTTCCCTTGTGTATCAATAGAACACTTTTGCAGCTCCAGCTGAAGTCCTTTCTTTTTCTCTTTGTTACTTTGGTCCATCTGCAGGTGAGTGTGAGTGGAAAAACACAGGAACAGATCTGGTCTCAAATGCTTAGAGATCAAAACATGTGGAAAACAATCTCTGTAGCAAGATATTTATTAGGTGCATACCTAAAATCATGTAACAAGAAATAGCCTTTTCCCCACCAAGTAAAGAAAAATAGTGGTATTGACAACAGAACTTACAATTCAGAATCTGGTTGATGGATGAAAATAATCTTAACTTTCTTAAAGATGGACAGACATGTAGCAAAATTCTGATTTTATTCCACATAAGACTTTGGAAAAACCCAAACTTTATTACATTATTATATTCCATAGACCTTCTGTTTCAGTGACAGTAAGCTAATGAAACACATTCAGTATTGCTAATGTTTAACTGATACACCTGCATTCAATCCAGAGTGTTTATAATTTATACCCAGTGCTTTTACCACATCCTGCAGCAGACTCGTCCTACTTTTGTTAAAGGGTTCCTATTTTCTCTCGGCACCGATTTTACAAAAACATCTCATTAATTCTACTAAAGTGGAAGGATTTTTGCTGTTGTGAAACTGGCTTGCATGAAAACAGAATAAGCCATCCTGTTTCCATGTGAGCACTTTATCCTTAAAGACAATGCAGTAGAGAACTTCAGATTACTTTTTGTGCATTGTTATGGCTTCTCAGCATAGCCCTTATATACAAATCTTTCTTCCCGGACTATCCCATATATTCTGTCTCTCTGGCCTGTCATACCTTAAATAAACTCACTGCTAAGGCTTCTGTCTACTCTGAAATCTTTATTTTTTTGCTCTCTGTCTGCTTACATGTCCATTCTTCCTTCAGCTGTAAGTTATTTAGAACCAAGACTATCCCTCAGAAATGGTTTAGGATGTGCTAAAGCCCACTGTCTGGTAGACAGGCAAAATTAGAAATGTTACCATTTTAGTTTTTCCAGACACACCAAATTTTTGTGTATGCTTGTTAAGTACTTTAATAATGAAGCACTTTAGAAGTTCTCTTCAAATTCAAATTGTTAAAAAATAAAGCTTTGTAAATTTGTAATTTATTATTTATTTCCCAACAGTTTTGAACTGACGTGTGATGTTCTCCATGATACAATAAATCGCAGTTTGTTCAAAGCTAGTAGTGCTTTGAGGAAACTCCAAGGGGGAGAGGACAAATACTATACTGGCATAAAAATGTAAAGTAAATGGGCAACAGTCCCACCTCAACATCACTCATATAATAACTGGCTATCAGTAGTCACCATATTAGGAATATATTCACTATATCTGGGAAACATCAGTCCAATTTAGTCTGCTTCTGAAACTTTTGAAAATGTAGCAGTCACTGAGATTTGTAAAAGAGCAAATATCGTGCTGTGGGGACAATAGATACAAAAGCACTGTTGGGAGACTTGGTAACATTGTCCAAATACCTGCTGCCAGACTACCAGAAAAGTGAAATGCCATTTGATCAGGACAGGAAGGAGCATAAGGGAAGTTTGCTTTTCCTACTCCGGGACTCTCCTGTACCTGATGAAGCCACTGACCTGCCTCATGTCCCAGACTGTACCTTCTCCTATCCCACTCTGGAAGACTCCTGAACTGGAACCGTCTTTTCCATATATGAATATGGACCAAAATTTTACATTTTACAGAAGTCTTTCATTAAAGTTGCACACTTGTGTTTCCTGTTAAGCAGGAAACCTCAAAACATGCCAGAATGCCATTTTTCAGTTGCCAGGACTATCTTTGACTTTTTTACTAGGCAAGAGGAGGACTAGTAGTCTTTTTATACCTTGTTTATGCAGGTTATGTTAACTGCAGCTCTGTCCCACTTTGTACACTGCCTGTAGACTGAAAATATAGTGAACTGTAGACTGACTATATTCCTAGTCCCTGCGGATTTTTTCTATTGATTTTTTGAAAGCAAAATCTTGTGATATCAGGCTACTCTGCTGGAAATCTAACATGTAAAAGCTTTGTTTGCTGTATGCAGATATTGGTGCTCTGATTTGCTTTAGCAACAGAACATTTTGCCAGCGATGACAGAAGGTATCACATGCAGCATCTGTGGGCATTTTTAAGAAAAACTGTAGCAAGTTTTTTTAATTTACACCTATTACATGATAGTCTGTTCAAAAGAAATCCTTTTTTTCTGAATAATTTCTCTTGGGAAAATAGTAATTTAAGTAAAATTGTAGAAAATGCTTGCTATGACATCTGACGTGTATTTTGGTGTGTATGCAGCTTCTTTTAGAGCACTTTGCTGAGCAGCTGTCTAGGAAATGCAGGCATTGCATAGGTTAAAATAATACACAGAAAATACACAAAATAAGACTAAAAGAGAATATGTACTGTGCATGAACTGTACAACATCTATTCTCTTGTATGTTTATGTAGTCTGACAGTCTGCTGGCAATGGAGACTCCACAACCTTCCTGAGCAATCTAATCCACTGCATCACTGTCTAAACTGTACCTTTTCCTGATGTCTAAATTCTTTCATATTTCTCTTTGTTTTGAAAGAGTCTGAATATGAAGGCTTATCTTTATTCAACCTGTTTCTTGTAGTTGTTGAGTTTATGAAATAGTTTGAATCGGTTTTGCCTTTGATATCTGGACACTAGGAGTCTAGCAGAGCTCAGCATGGCAGTCAAGTACTGTATACATTTTTTTGCCTCTTATTTCCAGTTACTGATGCTCCTCTATGTCACATGAAAACTCCTAGGACTTTGGTTTCAAAATTGAAGTGAGGCACATGCATCTTTACCTTAGTTTTTGGTGATTTTTTAAAGCTTATAAGGATGTTACAGATGCATAGTTAAGTTCAGATGATTACTAGATATTATTCCACACTGATGATTCTCAACAAGTTATCTGGAAAACCTCAGAAGGTAGTCTACTAAGCACCAAACATTTATGCCCACCATATATGATAGTGTTTGCATTTTCTTGACCAACAGCTGAAATCTCATTTCCTTTACAATGCTGGACAAAGAGTAGTAAGCTGCCTGCAGCAGTTTTGAGCAGCGTTTAGGACTATCAGGAACAGGGAGGGAGTCAGAGAAGAGCTCAGGAAGGTAGTTTTAGATACCCATACTGATGGCCCTGCGATGTGCAAGGATCTCTTTGTGGATTATATCTTCACGGTCCCATTTCCTCACCCATATTCATGCAAGGTGTTCACTGACTAGATAAATTGTGTCAAAGCCACTATCACATCATTACTATCCAAGCTCTCCTTCTGTTTTCCTTATCACTCCCCTTTCAGCAGAAAGTATCCTCTTTTTTTTCTAATTTGTAGATATTTTGCTGAGAAGCTGAGATGGTTTTTCATTTGAGAAAAGTTAAGGAATGGTATTCTGGGATGGCTTTGAGCAACCTACTGGATATAATTTCAGTGCTTACAAAAATCTATTCTACTGCTGGCATGTAGATGTCTAAAAGAAGTCTACTGGATATGCAGATATTTCCATTACTTAGAAAAGTTAAACCTACTGTTAATGCTTTTTTTTTTTTTTTTCCCATTGCCTTATGTAACTGACTAATAATGTATTGGAAGAATTTGGGAATATTTCATAATAATCGTCATTGTCATCATCATCTTATTTTTCCTATTGAAAACTGGGATTTAGGCTGAACCCCAAACTTCTGAGTCACAAAAGTTTAAAATAAATTAAAAAAAAGCGCAAGACCTCCTGTGGACCTAGTAGAAGGCTTTAATGAGATCAACTCAAAAGAGAAAATTGTATTGAAACCGAATATAAATATTAATAATAAGAAAACCTTTTGTCTTAAATGAAGGTGGTTTTGTTATAATTAGGAGGGATTTGAAAGCATTTCATGCATGAATGAGAGAGTAGTTGCAGGTTAGATGGATTTTATCCTACCACTTTCTTTCTCTTTCTCTGTTTTGAAAGCAAAATGGGGTAGTAGCAATGATGTTATTCTCTCAGGGTTTGTGCTGTGCAATATAAGGCAGCAAGCTGTAGGCAAAAGGACAAATTATACCTTTTTTCTCACAGATAATAGGTATTCTCTTCACAAAACATGGTTCATTCTATGATAAGGCCATGACTCCTTGAGATCTCTTCTGCATAATGGTAGAATGCTTTCTGAAGGAACAGGATAATTACTTTTAACATTTAAGAGAAGACATACAAAGGAGTTATTATATAATTTCCCACAGGTATCAGTGGGGCTGCTGTCTAATGAAGACTGGCTGAAATGGAACTATAATAGAAACAAGCCATAAAATATTTCCTTGCATGAAAAATCAGAGCTTCCCATTTCACACTGCTCTGTTCTTATGGACAAGAAGCTGGCACTGAAATACTTAATGGAAAGACAGTAACACTTAAATTCTATTAGATTTTTCCTGTTGCCCCTTCTCGTTTCTTTTTGTTAAAAAAAAAAAAAAAGAAAAAAAAGCAGAATGATCCTTAACAGAAAAGGGACAGACTACAACTCAGTGCATGATTAAACTGGTTTTTTCTTCTTCAACTTTGGGATAGCTAACCCCTGCTACCTTAAAAAAGGCTTCAATTTAAGCATGCAGCATATGCTAATGTGTTCAGGATCACTATGCATTCTGAAAGTCAGAAATCTCTACATTAAAACACTGAATCACAACCAATATAAGCTGACATAACTTCAAAGACTTTGATAGATTTATGGCTCTGTGGAAGAATGAAATGAGAATTCATTATCATGCAATATATATTGGAAAAATTCTTATGGCATACATGTAACTGAGGATCCAGTGCAAATGGTGCATACTATTTGAAGGAGTAAACACTTCTGATATTGAAATGCAGCTACAATAAGCTTTGAGAAGTAAGAAAAAGTTATGCCGAGACTCTTTTTTTTCAATCTGCTACAGAATTCAGATAGTGAACTGTTTTAACTGATAATCTTGTTTGATTGCCATGCATTAAAACATATTTTCAGCTCTTTTTTGACTGTCAGTTGCTATGGTGTTGATGAGTATTGATTCAAAGTTCATTAAGTGAATCGGTTTTTAGACTGGGTGTTAAAAATTATGAGAAGTTGCAAACGCAATCATAAGACAATGAGAACAGCATTGTATTTTGTTCTTCACATACTTATAATACCTAAAACCAGTGCCAACTTTTATTTACTAAAACTCTGCATGTAAAACCAATCTTAGTTTGCACTGACCAAGCTAAATTCTTATTTCATCGAATCATAGACTCATTTGTACTGGAAGGCAACTTGCAGATCATCTAGTTCCAACCCCCCTGCCATAAGCAGGGACGCCTTCCACTTGATCAGGTTTCTTAAAGCCCCATTCAACCTGGCCTCAAACACTTCAAAGGGATGAGGCAGCCACAGCTTCTCTAAGCAACCTGTTTCAGTGTCTCACCACCCTCACAGTAAAGAACTTCTTCCTAATATCTAATCTAAATCCATCCTTTTTCAGTTTGAAGCCATTACCCCTTGTCCTGTCACTATACATACTTGTCAAAAGTCTGTCTCCAGATTTCTCGTAGCCCCCTTTAGGTACTGGAAGCTGCTCTAAGGTCTCCCCGAAGCCTTCTCCAGGTTGAACAAGCCCAACTCTCACATCCTGTCTCCTTGGAAAAAGTGCTCCGGCCCCCTGAGCCTTTTCATGGCCTTCTCTGGACTCACTCAAGCAGGTCCATGTCCCTCTTATGTTGGGAGCCCTAGAGCTGAATGAAGTAGTGCAGGTGGGGTCTCATCAGAGCAGAATAGAGGGTGAGACTCACCTCCCTTGACCTGCTGGTCATATTCCTTTTAATGCAGCCCAGCATATGATTGGCTTTATGGGCTGAAAGTTCACACTGCTGGGTCATGTTGAGCTTCTCATCAACCAACACCCCCAAGTCCTCAGGAATGCTCCCTGGGATTGCCCTAACTCTGGTGTAGGACCTTGTGCTTGGCCTTGTTGTACCTCGCAAGGTTTGCATTGGCCCACTTCTCAAGCATGCCAAGATACCTCTGGATGGCATCCCTTCCTTCCAGTGTGTGTCGCAACCTCTTTGGGCAACCTGTTCCAATGTCTCACTACCCTTACAGTAAAGAATTTCTTCCTAATGTTTGAGAACAATTTGGTTCTCTCCCAGAGTTTTAAAAATTTGGCATTATAATGTATGAAGAAATCATTGTGGGTTTTGTTACAGTAGTCACAAGTTTTTGAATTTAAGTAGGAAGATGTACGTATAGAATTGGGGTGCAGGACAGTGAAGCTGATAGGTACAGACACACACATACCTGTACAAACAAGAGCATGAAAAGATGCAGCATGATAATGGTCTTATTACAACAACTGACACAGGCTCTAGGATTAAAGTGAACACTGCATGTGGGCATAGATAAAGTCTGAGATGCGAATAGAGACACTTCTGGCAATGATAATCTCTTGAAATGTGTTTTCTGAAGTTCTGCCTCTTCTGATTTCACCTACAAAAAACAAGAGAGTTCTACCAGGAATTTTGGCAAGTACCAGACCCTAATGAAGTCATTGTATTTTACAGATGTAGTTATAATAAAACACACTCAATTTGAGAGATGACTCAAAGGTGTAAGTCGCATACTTCTTAAGTATCTTCATGAATTAGAGCTTTAATCCACTCCAATAAATCCAAGTTTGAACACCTGACTAATTTTTACTTTTCATTTTTCAGGAATTTCCACTGTGGAAGTATCTATACTAAGAGAAAGTGACATCCTGTGCCCAGTGCCAGGATGACGCTGGCACTGACTTATGTGACAATGACATGGAGAACTGTTATTTACTGTCCTTTGGTGGGAGGCCCGCAGTCATGTATCTAAGAATCAGATCATTCTTGTTAACTACTGTTACTGAAACAGTAAAGTCTTGGTTAACATGGAGTCGGAGTTCCACTACTCGGGAAGGACCATCCAGCCTCTTCTCTCAGCTGCGATGTGCATGGCAGGCTCACAGTAACATGCTGTCTTGGCTTGTGATTTGTTATTGTTGTTGTAATTGGTAGTAGTAGTTCTGTAAACAAGGAGATTCCAGAGCCTCCCTCCCAAATTCCCTTTTTCTAGAACATAAATGTGCTGACAGAGATGTATTTTCTACTTTCTGATTTAAAATATTTCTGAAAATTGGGCTAGTTTGCTCTCCCCTATGTTCAGTAACCATATTGGAAAATAGGTTGCACACAGATATTGGTTTTAATCTTCCTTTTTCTGGTCTTAAACCAGAACTTTAAAATATCACTCCTTCAAACTTCAAATTAATCCACTGATTCTGCTTTTTGACTTTCTAATTTTTCAAAATTATTCTTGAAACTTTTTCCAAACCAGGCATTACTCTGTGCCTCATCTGAGTTTAATGAAAAAATTGTCTTCTGTGCCTTGTAAATTGTGCTTCATGTAACATATCTCAGAATGAGGCTTGGGAGGTTTTTTATCTATTTCATGTTGGTTATTCATGTTAGGTTTAAGATCCATTATAGTTCACTGGACTTTTTCTGCAATACTACCAAATGAACTAATACCAGGTTCTCTGTTTTGTAATCATGCATTTTGTTTCTCCTTCTTACAGACTTTACCCTTGCCTTTATCTAATTTTCTCTTCTTGGTTTTAGACTATTTCTTCAGCTTACTGAGATTATTTTGGAATCTGATCTTGTCTTCTGAAAAGTTTTTAGTCTGTTCTTCTTTGGAATTTTCTGCATTTTGGAAGTTATTATCCTTTTTGTCATCTCAATCATTAAGTGTAATAATGACACAAACTTGGGCATAGAAGAGACTATGACTTCATTTGCCTTCTTTTTTGACAGAAACCCTTACATTTATATCTAAGCAGAATTTTTCAACAAAGTATGTGCCCATCTTATGGCAAATTTCCCCAAAATGTGTTTACTTACTCAAACTTTATTTCCTAATTCTCTGAGTTAATATCAGAAGCTTTACTAAAGTAAAGACAATGCAGCATCTCTGTTTATGTTTGTAATAGTAACCATGATAAACTGAATATCTTATTTGCTTGGAGAAGTTGGTTTTCAAATTGTTTTCTCTTTTAATTACTTCTCACTCTCTCCTATTTGCTTATATATTATTTTTTTTAAACATTTAAGTATACTTTCTGTTAATGAAGTTAATCTGAATTAACTTAATTCTCAGACTTAGATTTATTTTTCTTATAAAAAGTGCTTCTTACAGTCTCCTGGGTCCTCCTTTTCTTTCAATAACATCAACAATACAAAGCTAAGTTAAAAACTTGTTTTAAATAACCTTCTCAATGATATTAATCAGGCCCTGAATACTAGAATACCTGGTACAATAAATTCTGTAATACACTGAAATTACCTATTCTTTTCTCCTACTCTGATCTACACAGCTATGCACCATTAATATAATTGCATTAAGCATCTGGCTGCCTTTGAATGTCTTTGCGTAACAATTGAATCAGGGAGTTCACTGAGAACATAAGCTTGTATCACTTGTTACCTAGTTTCCTGTTCTATTAAGTAATGAATCTGCTTTTATTTTTCCTTTCTTTCCCTTTGGAAGTACCTCAAAGCATTTTATAGATCTTGCTGTTCATGAATCTTTTATTATTACCAAAGCTTTAACTGTCTTCTGGATCCTAAAACAAGTTTCAGTGATTTTGTGGCTCCCTCCTGCTTCCAAAGGTCCTCTGCTTAATTATTCATACCCCTAGCTTTCTCCCTTCCCCATCAGTAGGGCTATCTTCAGCACAAAAAATGGTTTGTTTGAGACAAAATTTTAAGAAGTATAAGAAATTTCATGTTAAATATGTGAATTACAAAAGCAAAATAAAGATTTTCTTAATACAGTTTTTGGGAGTAAGAGAAAACTAAGTGCACATAGAAATGTTCATTCAATTTACATCTCTCTGCAGGGTGTTCTAGCTCAGCAATAAGGCAACACGCACAACAAGTCACTTTTAAAGTATTTTAAAGGATGTCTTACTCTGGATAATTTTGTTTTGTGATTTCTAATTGCTTTCCCACATTTACAAGAATAAATGTCACTGAACTATGAAGCTGCAATGTTGATTGTGGTGGATATTATTGTCATATGAGTTGTCTGACATATATTCAGTTCTTGAGCTTTGTCTCTGCTTCTATTGCTTAAGCTTTACAATTCCAAGCTTACCAAGTATGAATAATTTAGTTATACTCTGTGACTAAGGGGAAAAATTTCCCTATATCTCAGATTTTATCTTCACTTTTCCAGTTTCTCTCATGGCATTAGATGTGATCAATAGGATATTGTTTAATTTGACGCAGTATTATGACTTTCAGAACTGTGGTGCCAAAAGTTTTAACTCCTCGTTTGTGTATCTGTGAAATTAGTCAAAGGATAAGCCACATCCATGGAAGCCGTCTCCTTTCCTGGATGCTAAATCAGTCCCTGTTTATGTCACAAACAGTGCTCATAATGAAATCAAGTTATGGAAACGCAAGAAAGATATTTGTCTTAATAAACAAGTTGTTAGGTAAAGATGTCATTACTGTGTCTATGACTTAATTAGGCTTAACACAGAAATTCCCTTTCTTTCAATAAACCTAGAATGATGGAAAGTTGCAGTCAGGTTTCCTTCTTAATAACACTGCTGACTTTCCTTTCACACAATCCACAAGTACTTAACATTTCAGGACAATGATTTTTCCTTTGTACTTACATGTTTCTTAGCATTATTCAATATCAATGAATACAACAAATTATTTTCATCTTTCCATATTTAGGACAGTTTGTCTTAATTCTAATTTTGTCCTGGATATCTGATGAAGTTTTCTCTCGTGTTCCTGTGAGCATACATGTTTTCTCTCTCAGCTCTCCAGACTAGAAATGGCAGTTGTCATGGCAACATAACACATTTACTGCTCTTGTATTCCTATGATTTTTGATTTCTTTTTTGATGGCAGCAGCTGACAGCCTTTTTTTAGAAGCATGGGTATATAAAGTTATCTTCTTGTATTTTTTTGCATGTAGTTGATTGAAAAAAGTATATAGTTAACTAGCTATAATTTGACCCCTTCCAAAACTCGTCCAGGGAGAAGTTTTCCTACAGACATTTAAAATTAACATTTTTGTATAATACACACACACAAAAAAAGGCAATTCCATGTAAAATTTTAAAGTTTACAGTAGATTGCTCAATGACATGATAGGTACATGAATTTGCTACTTGTTATAAGCTAAGACTTGTACTGCAGATCCCACTTGCTCAAGGAAATGCATATTTATACATATAGTTGGACAACTTGGTGAAAAATGGCCTGGATGAAGTATTCTTGGAAACCTCTTGTACAAAAATTATTACAGCTGAATTGCCACAAGCTCCATTCATTTCTAAACTCTGTTAGATTAAATTTTATTCCTCTCCAAGATCCTCTATTCTTCGTTTTCTTTCATAGTCATATTTTACTAATATTTCTAGAGAAAATGGGTCTATACGCTTCCTTGCTGCATCATTCTTTCATCAATTAAATTATTATTTTCAGTTGACAGTTCTATTATTAATTATATCTGCATCAACATATTTCTAGGCCTAATAATTATTAAATAATTTATTTTATTTTCCTGATGGCTGCAAAGTTTTGGTAGCCTTAAGTCAAAAATTAGTAAAATTAAAAGAATGTGACTTGGTCAATTACTTAATTCTTTTCAAATGTAAATTCATTTCCTTGTGCTAGGAAAACAAAAATAAGGAAAATGCAGAAGAAAATAATACTACTAAATAATTAATAAATAATCCAAATCATACCAAACTATCAAAGTGAACAAAAAAGGATTTCAGGAATGACACAGTACGAGGCTAGATATATAATTCTCAGATAGACACTAATCTTGCATTTCCAAACTTTCGAATGCCTGTAATTTGAATCTTCATTTAAAATACTGTTCTACACACAGCAAAGTCTATGCCAAGAATTCGTAGCGAAGGTTTATTTTCTGTTATTTTGTTTTTGTTTTTTTTTTTTTGTGGGTTTTGTTTTGGTTTTTTTTCCCCATGAATATTTTACCAATGTATTTCTTTACAAAAAGTTTATTAATGCAGTTGCACACAAATATTGGAGAATATCTGTAGAAAGAAAAGATTAAAATTGCATTGACTATCAATAGATCATCAATATTTTAGGAATGCAAATTTGCCTGAGCAATCGAAATACAGAATAATAGATAGTCATAATCAACTGATTGTGAATCAGGTGCAGAACAGGAATTATAAAGACACAATGTTAAGACTGGTACTCATAGTTAGATAATGCGCTAGAGAGAATTTCAATCTATTTAGGGATGATTCACAAAGAAGAAAAGGTGGTGAAAAATCTCATATGAGTTATTCATTAAGAAGTATTGGCTGAGCCTCCAAGGGAGTGGATATTTCCTTTCCCTGTAAACTTTGCATCCTGTTAATGTCTTGATTACTGCAATCACGCTCATTTGGTTCGATTGTTATGCTGAAGAAATGAAGTGAGTATCTCCCAGCACAGCCTGGAGAGCAAGCACGCACAAAGTCTCTAATTTTTTATACCCTTCCATGGACGTACCAAAAATATGAAGCTGTCATTGTACCACATTTCCCAAAAGTTACTCTTCCCCTTCAGAGGCTCAGAGGCACATATGCTAAAGCAGTACAGCACTGAGCTGTATGAGAAAGACTGATGGATTGCGACATGGTGACTTTTTTGTTTTCTTTTAATGAATGTTCACTTTAGCTCTTCCCACTCCCAGGCTGAGGGCCCCAGGGCAATCCTGAGCTCAGGTGTAGGGTGATATACATGTTAATGTAGCACAAACTGGAAGTAGTCACAACTAGTTATTTATTCTGCTGTAACTGAAATAGCATAAATATGCCTGTCTTTCACTTCTGAGGCTCACTGGTTGCTATTCAGGGAATAAAGAAACAACAACAAAAGAACCAAGACCAAACAGAGCAGGAAATCTTCTTGTCAGCAAGTGCATCCGTGTCTCTATTCGCCCCATGGAGCATTCAGCAGAAGATGGGAGCAACATTTGTTTATTTGCTTCTTTGCACAATACAGAGAACCAAATCTCCAGGTGCCATGGCTACCAAGTAAAAATACCACAGATGAAAACTAAATCACTGATTTTTTCTCAGCTTTCTAAAGCAAATAAAATAATGAAGTGTGACTCAACCATCATTCACTCTCCTTGACCACAGCAGACATCCTTATCCTTTATTATTTAGCAGGGTGAACTTCAGGAAAATGTTTTCTTGACTATGTGTGTGTGAGCACAGCTCAATTGCCCATACTAAGAAGACAGCGCAAGAAGAAGCAACACATGGCGGACTTGGGTGGGTGCACAGCTAGTGTGCTCACAGTGGCTGAGAAATTAAAAATAGCACAAGCAGCTGCCTGACAAGCAGATAATCTTCTAGAAGAGGTTAGAATGGTCTTGTGTCCAGCCTCCTGCCTCCTAACCCAGGCAGCAGGGAGTGCAAGGTGGGGAATCAAGGAGTTGATGTGGCCACTGGCCTGGAGCAGGACATTCTGTGAGCCCTGGGTCTCTTCATGAAACTGTGTGAGATCGTAAATGTCAGCACAAAAATGGGGACATGCCACAGGACTTGGTCCCCTGCACTAACCTGTCCTGGGTTCAGCAGTAGCAGTCATTTTTCTCCTTCTTAGTAGCTGGTGCAGTGCTGTGTTTCTGGTTTTGGTC
>WYDI02029905.1:13535-25803 GCA_009867235.2 Psittacus erithacus
GTAGCAGTAGTGATTTGTGTTATACCTTAGTTAATAGACTGTTCTTATCTCAACCTGTGGGAGCTGTATTCTTTCGAATCTCTTCCCCATCCCCCTGGGAGCCGAGGGAGGAGGTGGGGGGGCAGTGAGTGGGCTGCGTGGCAGGCCTTAAACCACGACATAACCATAGCTGGGTCAGCCAATAGGGGTCCCATGATGATGTCAGCTGGGTGGGAGCTTGTGACCTCCTGCCAGATATGAAGTCATGGAGGGAGAGTGGGAGCTGACAGCAGGAGAGGAGGGAAAATTTTGATGGCGAAGACATCTGGGAGGCCGATCTGGTTCACTGGTGAGAGCCAGTGTGCACAAATGCACCCACAGCCACTGGCCAGAACAGAGCTGCTGTTGCTCAAGGTTTGCTGCTTGCTTGCTTGGGATCCAGATCCAGGATCTTGTGGAGAAGTTGCTGAGGGCTTATCCAGACCATGAACTCTCACCACCAATGATACTTTTGAAAGACGCTTTAACGCATCACGAATGACTAATGGGCTCTTCAGAGCAGAGGGAAGGGCAAAAGGTCTGAGGTTGTTCTCCAGGAGTTTTTTAGTGCGTGTTGGGGACAATCTGTGATGCAGGTAATGGGTAAGAACAAAGCAGTCTTCGCTGGACCTGATGCCCTTAAATAAGGAAGAACTGAACTAGGCTGTGAAGGTTGGTGGTAGTCTTGGCTGCGCTGACTGTAATATAGAGGAGAGATCAACTGACCAAATACCTGCTTTAGCATGAGCTGAATTGTGCTTTAGACTCCACTGACAATATTCACCTGTTCCCTAATGACTTTGCAAAGAGAGTAGGCACCTAATTTGTCAACGGAAACAGTTAATTTAAGGGGTTTGAGTCTGGAGCAGAATCCCATCCGTACTTCAGCCATTACGGGACAGCACACCAGTTTTGAAAGCAATTGAGGCTTTTAGAATACTTACAGAAAAGAACGTGTGCACATTTGTTAGAACCGGTCTTGTGTATCATGAAATGCTGTTCATTTCCCACATCTGCCACAGAGATCAGTTATAAAGTCACTTACAGCTTGATTCAGCTGCTTACATATTTGTGCTAAGTTCCATTTGAACTGTGCCAGGATATCTGTGTAAGGCTGGTTGTATCTATGGGGGGTACACACCCACCTGGAGTAGTAACTAGAGGCAAGGCAGAATCTCACATAGCACTAAATGGACACATTTGAGCAGCTGAACTGAGTCTTTATCCCCACAGATAAAGACACTCTCTGTGTGAAATAAACGTGATAATCTATGAGGTTTTGAGCTGTGTGATGTGAGGATAAACTAATGTTTGCCAGATAACTGCTTGAATAAGTAGCTCAGTTGATGAAATGACCTGAAACATAAGTTTTTCCTTTTTTAATTCATTTTTGCACATTTCAAACAGGTATGAACCATTTCTGTACAAAAATAAAACACTGTTGTAATATGAGTTGTGTCAGAATACAAAAGTAATCTTTGTTCTTTAATATGTTTCAGCTTTGACTGCAAAATGCCCGGCAAATTACAGTGAAGTAAAAATGTGGGGAAAATAAGTCAGTCTATCCAGGCAGCCTGCTCCTTTGCAAGGGCCAAGTATAAGCCACTGTGACACAATAAGCTCACTTTAGACTTCAAAATTTGCAAACACAGGTCTGTTATATGCAGATCTTGTGCTTGGCTGCACAAAAAGGAGTTTTACTGTCAGCAAATACCACCTCTGTAAGTTTCAATTACATGAGAAGGAGCAAGGCAACTTGGCACTTGAATGTTCTGTTGAAATTTTTAGAAGCAAGATGTCAGGGAACTGTACTTCAGTCCTATTACAGTTCACTTTATATGTCACATTCTAATTGTGGGTCACATTATAACATCTTTTAGAGGTTAATACCACTGCAGAGCATAGTAAGCATACAAGTCACTGAGTTGTTAAAAGGATTCATAGTATTTCACAAAAGTTTTTGCCTGCAGGCTAGAAAAGGTGTTACCTCCAAGCCAGTATTTTTGCTGGTAAGTTTAAGAAACACCGCTAACCTCAGTGGAGATACAGCAAGTGCCATTTGCTGATAATCTGCCTTTACATTTGTCTGTTGGTGTGTTTAGAAACAAAGCAGCTGAGGATATCTGCGTTGCGCACTTCGTTAACTGAAGCACAAATGCAATGGTAGTTGGGGGCTTTGTTTGCCAGCTTTAAATTTGCTAGCTTCCAATTGCCATGGAAGATTTTCATTTTTGTGCTCTGTGGGCTAGTTTTCCTTATTTCTGTGAATAAAGAAGCTTTCTTCACAGTAGAAGTGTCAGCACAGAAGTAAGTCAACTTGCAGGTTTTGGCTTTGTTTAGTTTCTTACCAGTTATGGGGAATAAAGTGATTTCAATAGACTTGTTATAAGCAGGAGACATTCTGGAAATAGAAATACCAGTGAATTTTATATGGCATCTTGAAGTGGTTTTATGTATGGAGGATTTTTGTTTCCTAAAATACCCAGGGCTTCTCTGTGCTTGCTCAATTTCTTGCATCCTCTTTTTTGTTTGGGTTCTTTTTTCTCAGTTTAAAGCAATAATTTCTCAGAAATCAGTGACCAGATTACTTCGTTAAATAGACCTGCCACTTATTCATAGTTTCTTTTTACCTTTTATTTTTTTTTCCAAATCAAAATTATATTTTTTGCAGTGTTTCCAGCTATAAAAGACAATGTTCCTTTGGAAGCAGCCCTGCGGAAAAGAGTTGCTAATTACAAAATATAGGATGGAAAACCATTTATGGATTTTCCAGAGTTCCTGTTAGTTTTGCTTTACGTTTTTTGCGGTACTTGAATTCTAACTATTTTGGAAAATCAGTGGGTCAAATTCTTTTGAAGGTGACATCATTTGGGAGGCTCTGTGTTGCCTAAGCACTACGATACACTGAAAATACATGCACTTAGGCATCATTTAATCTAAACTCAGCAAAAAAAACATAGGTGGTGCTAACACAATCAAGTCATCCAGGCCCAGCTATAGTCAGGGCATATAGAATTACATTTACAGATCATAATGCATCCCCTCGCAAGAGGAATGTCTAAAATAGTTAAACCAAATCACTCCTTGGAAGTATAGATCTCATGCTATTGCCTAATTGCCTTGATTCCTACTACAAAGACCTAATTTTTAGATGGTTAAAGCTAGGTAAAGTGACTTTAGTCACTTTGAGTCTGGAAACTCATCTGACTCCTTGGTCTGCCTTTTGATAACTCTGTTCCCAGTAATCCTTAGTCTTCATAATAAGACCAGATTCTTCTAAGCAAAAAATTGCTCCTCTAAATTACACAGCTTTGATATTAAGTGTTAGATCCAAGGACAAGCTATTGTAGCATGATGGCTAACTGCACATATTATTCATACTGACACACACACATTGGGGTTGGGTCTGATCTCCACTGACATCACTACAAATTTATTTATGACTCTTGATTGCAGCTGTCTCACCGGCACAAAACAGGAGTGACGTGGTTAGGATTCAGGTCTTGAATATCTATTGTAATGCTAGGTACCATGGAAAAGTAGTAATCCATTCTGAACCCTCATCAGAGTAAAGCATATTTTTAAAAATATTCACAATCCCATTTTTAGTTGCAAATTCTGATTTCCACTCTGTGCAAACCCACTAATTTCTCAGTACAGCATACTGAAGGTGTGAGTGCTTAGCTGCTGACCAGATGGGACTCATGCTTCCTGCACATAACATATTTCTTACTTCAGTAGCTAGACCAAAGAAATACATCTTAATTCTAAGGGTCTAGAAATGCTCTAGGACAACTGACAATTTTAAGGGGATACGTGTAAAGATGCAGAAGACAATTACAGCCACCTAGGGACAAATTGGCTGAAGGCAGTTGCCTCTACCACATGAGTAGAGAGAAGGAGAGCCCTGGGTCCCATTCACAAAATCAGCTTTTCCTGATGTCCTCTGCTGCATTTGCTGTGTCTTCCCTATTGCAGACAGCAAGGTAGAGGCCCTGCTGCCAAGAATTTCTTCCTTTCCTTCTCCAAAAGCCATTCATCTGCTAGGGTTCAGGTCGGAAAAATATTATTCAAGCATGTAATTAAAGACTCTGTCATTATGCCTATGCACAGAGGAACTGAATTGAGTTGCATGGGCTACTTTTCATAGGCCCTGAAAAAACTGCAATCCTAATGACTACAGTGGGTAAAGAGCTGATTTAGCTTGAATCCTGCTGTCAGGTTAATTAGCCTTCCAACCATTTATTGGGAGATTGCTTTAAATAAGTAAAGTAACAAAGAACATGGATCTCGGTCTGCAGTGGGTACATTTGTTTTTCACTTTTGTGCACACCTTCACTCTTTTTTTGGTCCGGTTTCTATAATAATGCTGGCATGCTGTATTCAGATTCATGTTCTTAATACTTAGTTTCCAGGTGCTAGGGAGATGTAAAATTCCATCTTGTTTTGCTTGGCTAATTTGTTTGGGTGGATTTTGTTTTGATTTTATGTAGGGCTTGTACTAATTCATTTCTAAGTTACAGGAATAAAAGAAACTAATAGCAAATCTTTTTGTGTGTTTTCTGCCTGCATATTGTGCTGAAAAGAGAAGACAATTATTCCACAGATTTGAAGGTTGGTTACACTGTGGTTTATTGAATGCTGATTGGCATCCTCACATGATTTAAATACTGTTTTGTGTCATCTGTCTTACAGAGCCCAGGGATTGCAAATGGGATTGGAGCAGAACTATAGCAGCATTTATTTATTTTATTTTTTGCTGCTTATTGGCAGGGTAAAACTATATGTTTATTCTCTTCCAACAAAACCAATAGTTTAAAACAGAAAACATCCTTCTTTCCTTCTCTTTTCTCCCATTTTCCCTCTTCTTATAATACTTAAACTTAGCTGTCTTTCTTTCAAGGAGGGTATTTTTTTTTAACTTGATAGGAGCAAAAAATTCATTAGCAAAGAGTGAATGTGAAATAGTTGTACCCAACAAAACTTTCAAAATGTTTATAAAATGAAGAAATTTCCACATTAAAAAAACCCAACACTCTCACAAATTAAGCCATTCTTTTTCTTTTTTTTTTTTTAATTTTGAAAGATGAGGTTTTTTCATTCAATAAATTGGTATCTGGAAAAACAAAAAGAAAAGGTTTAAAAAATCATTGATTTCTAAATCAGGCACTGTATAGACTAAATAATAGCCCCTGGTCTAAGCCGCTTCTCTGGAGTGCATTTGGAGAGCCAGGCAAAACTGCGACCTTTAGTCACTGGTTTATTTCTTTCAGCCACAATCAGCATATACAAGACAATATGCTTGTTTGTATTTCTTATATGTGAAACCGTTCCAGATGTAAAGCCCAGTAGTAACAAATTCTGACAACCTTCACCCTAACAACCAAATGATCAACAGAGTTAGAATTGCTAATGCTCAGTAAAGCTAACACAGAAAGACGAATAAAATTTATGAAAATTACCATCGCTGGGAAATAGAATCTTTAATATTTCCCCAGAATATTTTCATGTATAATTTTCTGATATTTAATTAGCCATGTTTATGATATCTAAATCCAGGGGTATTTTTCCCTCTGCCAGCTAATTATGGTGCTCTAATTTTCATTTCTAAGAGTGGCAGAGCTCCCGCTCAGTGTGTGGAGGTCTTTTTCGCCACGTCTTCTTCCCAGATTTGAAGCCTGTGAGGTTAAAGGAGGATTCTAATGACATCCTCCAGGGTAGCCTCTTTTGAAGGCTAGGACCAAGAGCTTTGATTTCAGGTCACTCCCTATGTGGCTGCCTTTAAAGTTCATCTGAATTAACATCCAGTGATATTTTTGGCAGCTTTGACTCCCAGGAAAAATCATTACAGTAGAATAATAACACAAATAAACTTTGCATAGTAGCATTAAATCATTAAATGCCACATTGTTCTGCAAGTGACATTTCATTATTTCTAAAGCATCAAAAGTGTGTCTCTGCTCACTGCCAGTTTCAGGGTATTAATACTGGTGAATTACAGAATACAATAACACTGGAACAAGAAATGAAGGGGTCCTAGGGCTTATATGATGCCTGCAGATCCCTGAAATGACAGAAAAATACAGAGGTAAAAGCGTCATAAAAGAATTGTGCTGGGCTTTTCAGAGTGTGTTCAAACATTTGGTCCAGATTGTCAGTGGTATTCAATTTTTCTGTTGTCCTCTTTGTTACAAAAGCAAAAGGCAAACATTGGTCAACTGGCAATTTTCTCCAAGCTCTGGTTGTGCAAAAAACACAGGAACAAATTCCTCTCCATATTTTTCTCCTCATTACTTTACAAAGGCTTGAAGGTACCCTTGGTAAAGGCACTGCACCATGCACTTGAGTGTGTAAGGCATAAACCCAAGCCAAACAAAACCCTATTTTGCCTTTAAACAGAGTTCTCTGATATCCAAAGACTACTTCTAAGAAGTCAAACTCTTAAAGAGATATGAGGGCATTTGAGCATTTCTGTATTCTCTTCATGAACTGTCAAATTTTTTATTTAAAAGAGAAAAAGGGGAAAAAAATCCAAAGCATAACAAGCAATAAAAAAAAATAAAAATAAAAATAAAAAAGTTTAGGAAAATCTGGGAGAAAATCCTACAAAAAAGGGCATGTCCTAGGGTAGAAAGCTGAGAGCACTTCAGAAATTATACTCACTCCTTCTCTGGATGCTTTGGAAGTTTTTTGAAGGAATATTCGTGTGTATGACCCTCAAGAACAGCCAGGGTTTAGATGGCTCTAATATTCATCCAGTGGAATGAGTCCAAATAAAGGAAAAAAGACCCTAGGTTCACCTACAGTGTAAGCACAGGTCTGCAGGTCAGAAGGAGCCTTTCTGCTGACAGTTCATAGAACTACTCAGGGACTGCACCTGGTATTTCCAGCTGTCTGGAAAAATTTTCTCTACACTACCAGTGAACACTTAATTTCTCTTCTGAAAGAAGCCCAGATGCTTCCTAGGTGGGAAGGCAGTGAGCTGGATAGTCAGTTCTCTGCTGAACATCTCTTTTGAAAACTTCAGCCTGAAGGTCTTCATATAACAATTAGCAAATCCCCTCCTTTGGCTGAGGTGCCTTATTCCAGGCATTCAGTTTCCTCACCACTGGTGTACCTTTTCCCCACTCTGATTTGTGCCTATATTACCAATGTTGGCCCATGTCCCATACTATGGATTTTCTGTGGTTATGAAATATTTTCCTTTTTTTATTTTTTTTTTGATTGCCAAGGCACAGCTTCATCACAGCTGAATGCAGCAATCCCCACAGCCTCTTTTTAGTCCTACTGCCACACAGCCAGCTTACAGCCCTATATGCTCAATCCAATGTTTCCAAACAAGAAAAAGTGCTTTGTAAACTTACTGAGCTGGCTGCATGTTTAAACTGTTTGCCTAATATTGGATGGCAGCAAATGGTAAACATCATTTATACCCTTGCAATTAGAAAAGGGAAAACCTTCACTTGATTTTAAAAATGATCCAATATTATAAGTGAAGCTATTTATCCTGGAGTCACTGGAAACATGAGCAATCTGGTTACCTGTCCACTCACAGAGGCTTTCAGGGTGTGTAAACCATGGAGAAGATAATTTTCTATTATTTTCGCTTATTGCTCCCTGTCAATGCTTAAGCCATGACACTAATTCTTGCATTGAAGTTAGGCGATTGGGATCAAGAGCTCTGAGAAATCTTAATGTCCACCATGAAGAATTAAAATTGGTTTTTGGCAGAAAAGAACAAACAAAAGAAAACTGCTGATTGTTTTTAAGGTGGAAATTGACCTGTCAAATTTTGAGAACACCGGTCTTGTATTAGCCTGATAATAGCAGACTCAACTGCTCACAGCAATTGATGCAAATTAGAATGAAAATAAATGTTAAAAGAAGTTTATGGTGGCCTGCAATTCACTGACATTTCATAGACCACTTACCAGCCATAAAGATTGCATAAGCTTTGATTTTAGCATGAGTTCCAAAAGCTTGAATGAAAAAGTCAATACTTGTCGAATCCACTTGGGTTTGTGGAATGATGTTGAGTTGAATTTGGTAATAAGACATGAGACCCAGCTTTAAGTGGCAGATCTGTTTTATTGTGGTCACTTGGCCTACATTTATACACTGTGACACAGGCACACCTTTCCAAAATCTTTGCTGACGTGAAGGCGTAGAGACTGCAGTGAACCTTAGATTATTTGACTCTGGTCCTCAGCCTGCTTGGCCATTCACCATTCTGTAACATTGTCTACCCTGTCTGGCAAAAAAAAGATTGTTTGCAAACACAGCCAGAAGTTACACATCTGTTCTCACAAGACCCATTTTCCAAAATAAAATAGTCAAGAGTGTCAGTAAAGAACAGCTGAAACATTTTTCTTCTTCAGATCTCACAAGGTTTTTAAAGCAAACAAGTGAGCCCATGTCTTTTGAGTCCATTGATCTCTTGTGCTTCTTACTGCAATTCCACATCATGTGTCAAAGTACTTCCTTCTCTTAGTCGTATCTTGTCAGTGTCTGAGGTAATGTACTGAGTCATGACACTAATTTAGCAACCGAACTATTTCCTGACTTTCTATTCAGACCACTCAAAACAATGTATTTTAGCAATCTGAAAAGAAGACTTTCTGAAGAATAACTCTTACTCATTTAAATCTAGTTTCCAGTGAGCATTAGAAGATTGATCTTGCCATGGTCCACAAAGTATCCCACACTTTAGACTTAGGAGGGTACTTAGGTACTTCACCCTTGTGTTTTCATAGTTGCTGTGCCCTTATTAGTTCTCCTCCACAGTGAGATAACTATACAGTAGTGCAGTCACTGACCACCTTACATCCTCCTGGCAAGGAAACTTTCACAATCCTCCTTGCTATATCCAAAATTCATGGAGTATATTTCTGCTTGTGTGCTCCATTCAAGTGTCAACCACAAGCGGGGTCCTTAAATCCCACTGAATTTGTCTAATTCCCAAGGCTTAGTGATTTCAGCACATGGCATGGGCCTGAAGTCAAATTACATCTCATGTCTCTGGTAAGCCACTATGCACTTAAATTAGGCAGAGGCTTTTCTTATAAACGGAATTGGTAACAGCCTGTGCTCAGTGCCGTTCAATTTCCAATGCAGTGTTGCAAAGAAACACGCACAGAAGATTACCTCAGTGATTAAAACTCAGCCAGTCAGAAGCCTTCAGGTCTGCGATATCATTCAAACTGACAAAATGAAAATGTTTGACCTGATCTGTCACATTACAGAACTCAGCATCTATTTATGACAGTCTGACTTCATCCCATCGGACAGTTTCTCACACTTGAAGAGCCATTAGGAAGTCCTGCATTGTCTCTGTAGGTATTTAGCCCATGGTGCTGGAAGAGTGGTTCTGAACCACGGCAGCAACTCTTCGTCTGAGAGTAAATTAAAAAAGAAAAGTAATTTGAGGTTCACATAGCCAGGAACATGGAAGCACCACAAGTGCTTATGACACTAATGAAGCAAAAGCGCATTTTTAAGTGTAACTGAGACCCAGAAGTCCAATCCCTGTTGTCTTTCCTCAGAAAAATGGAAATTGGGGTTTCCAAAATGCTGATCATAAGGAAATCAAGTCCTGATTTATCATGTCACCCAAACTGCTGCTTGAGATAAATATCTAAAGTTGAGAGGCAATATTTATTTAGATCTGGATGATGGGCTGAGGAAACTTTTTTTTCCTTTCCAGAAGTACACACTTGCATCCATGCAGCCCAAAGGACAGCAGCATCCATGATGTTTTTCATGGAACAAATAATTTTGTTGCTGCCTTCCAAGCTCCTATTTCCACCTGATCCCTTGTTACCTACCTTTCTCTTTTATTCAAAACTGACTTGTCAGCTCTCCTGCTGACAGCTCTCAGCTCCTTTAACACATGGGGAAGTTTGGCTATGGGCTTCATCAGTTTCAAAATGTGTAAGAATGCTGTATTAAGATATCCTCTCCCTAGACTGCTGAGCCTTCTCAAGCAGTTAGTGCTGAATAAGTTGAGGGAGAATTCCTTATGCTGCTCTAGATGGGCAGGGAAAATCTGCTGCTTTCATGCTGTTTCATCTTTGGCACTTGTCATAACAATGTAAATTGCATCAGTATCAATGTAGGCAACTAGTAATCAGTTCAGTATTTTAATAGTATTTGGTTATATGCATCTGACACATTGAGACCAGATATGTTTGTGTAAAAAGCCTCACAACAAGGCATCTTGGAAGGAAGAGAAGCTTGGAAATTACTCATCTGCAGTTCATTGATCCACTTCTAATAATTTGTACTAGTTACCACCAAACTGGGTCCCTGGCTCTTTTAACTGTGTGGTAGCAGCTGTGATTGTGGTTGGTGCAGCCTCGAGTTTCCTTGCTCATAGGCAGAGGAGAGGTCTGCTCCATCTCACAGTCCCTGACCTTCATCCCCTCTGGGAGATACCTCAGCGGGAGATGCCTCAGCCCCCTTGTGGTGTATGCAGCTGAGCTCAGGGGCCAGATGTGTGCTTTATGTGATCATCACTGTGAATAAAACTGAAGGATATGCCTTTTGAGAGACTCTTTTTTGTTTGTTTTTCTTGTTTTCAGATCTGACTCATGGTTGGGGAAAAAAAAAAGAAAAAAAGGAAATACCCACCTATAAACACCAGCTCCTTATCTCATAGGAGTCAGTTTGCTATTGCCAATCTTCCCTGCTGTCATGTTAGGACCAGAAATCATAGGCACAACGGCTAAAATTGGAGTGAAAGACACATTTTCTCTCAACTTTGAATTATTTTAATGAACAAACCCTAAACATGAACCACCAAAAATAGTGTGTATGAACTCTTGGTGGAAGTGGAAGAACATCCATGCTATAGAAGGAGAAAATTAATTATCCCCTCAAAATTCTAATGCAGACATAATCATGACAGCTGCTAAATTATACATGAAAGACAGTAAAACCAGGAATAATTTCAATATGGTCCACAAACTGTAGTTCACATCCTTCTCAGTTTCTAAATAGTTACATGGACTGTTCTTTTAGCTGGCTTACAAAGGGTAAATACAGACTCATTCTGTACCTGTGCACTCCTGCTAATAAGGTGTTAGTCCTCCTTATCTACAAATGAATAGGTGATGGACTAGCACTCAGCACATTTGAAACTTTCCTCAGCTGAGAACATTTGAGAACAATTGTTCAGTGTTAGCTTCAAGCAGATTAACGAATGCTTGTCTGGTTTTGTTTTTCCAACATGGGAAAAAGATAAAGGAACACAAAAAGGAGAAAAGGAAAAAAAAAGAAAAATAAAAACATGAAGGAAATGTGTTGCATAAACTGTGCAGCTGAAAGGAGAGATAGCTAGCACCCTTAGTTGGTTAATCACACTGCTCCAGATGCAATAATAAATTACCAATATACTTATGTGTGAGTTTTAAAGCCTGCTTCTCATGAAAGGGATATTGTCTCCTCTCTAATTTTCATTCCAGTGGAAAGATCTGATTTGTGCCTATTCAGTGAATTCTGAATAGGATAAATAAATAGTTAGAAAGCTCTAGACATTTTATGCTGATCTTTCTCTTTCTAAGGACAAAGTAACCAGATTTAAATGGTCTCTAGATATGAAAACTCTGAGGAAGGTCACAGTGTTTATACTAAGGAGAAGCAGACAGGTTAATTGAATACAGAGACTAAAACATGAAGCCTTTAACAAATGAATTGCAGAAATCATATTCCTGACATAGCTGCTTGGGGTTTATACCTGCCAGCCCAGCACATTTTCCCTTTTCCCTGGAGGAGATTTAAGCAGAAATGAATAGAGAATAAATCTCTACCTAGCCATAAAGAAGTAAGCCAGCGCCTGAAACAAAGGTGAAAACTAAGCCCACTTGGTTTCTTACTTGGTACTGCTAGAGCATATATTTGCCTTCTTTAGCACTTGCTACAGGCATTTTTCTCCTTCCCAAACAAAAATGGCTGCAAGTCGTAATGCCTAAATACAAGCCCAAATATGTTTATAAACCTGAAGAGAAGAAAGAAGGCTAAGATGGACCTAATGTTGAATGCCATTAACTTGTTTCAATCAGCTATACAGTTTGGATATTAGTCTTTTAGTTCCAACACAATGCTATTTTAAAATTATCCTACCTTATTTCTTTAGTTTTAGTCCTCACTGGTGGTACAATTTTATGGGTTCATTGTGATTTGGAGAAAACTCCAGGAACAAACTCGCCAACGAAGTTTTCCAAGTTGACAAGCAGGTATTCTTTATTGCGGC
>WYDI02029906.1:0-21246 GCA_009867235.2 Psittacus erithacus
ACCCCTGTTCACTCTTCTGGACAGAATGGTGGCATCAAAATTCACAATTCACTATTCTAGCTACTGATCAGTTGCCCGACAGGCCTGGTTTAAGCTGAATACATATTTTTCATTTCTATCATTTCTGATACTTGCCTCCCTGAGACATCCGACTTTTAGCGTGGAAAAAAACCAAGACCATCTGTCTTTGAAGATAATTGCAACTGAAGTATGGATAGTAAATATGAGTGAGATTTCCAATGAACTTCATCAGTCAGGTACTCCTTGAAAATCATGCTCACAGAGCTCACAGGGGTCAGGGCTTCTGCACAAGCTCTTCTGAGAGATCACCTGCCAGCTATGTGCAAGAGCAGAGTATCTACAATAGATCTATATGCTCTTACATTGCTGCCCAGCAACAGAGAGGCTCACACATACATAAAACAGGTGAATTAAATTAACTTTAAACACTGAAAAGTCACATGAAACAGGATGAAGTGGAAATATTACTGCATTTGTGTTAATAGTGACACAAAACCCCACATAGTGCTTAAAGGGATGCATCAGAAATTAAATCATATGGAGTACTGCAGGCCCCTTTGCAAGAAATTAACCCTCAGGGTCAGACAAGGTCAATTTTTCATGTGTATCCAATGAATTAATTTTTTTTTTAATTTTATCTTGTATTTTTCTGTATCAACTACTAATCTACTTTATAAAGTTTAATAAATTCATAAGCAGCTTTATGTGACTGCCAGAGACAGCAGTATCCTGAGTTACTGATCCAGAATTTCTCTTCAAGCTTGATGTCTTGGTGCTTTTCAAAATGCCATCTCTTTATGATTGCTCTTTTAGAGTGAATAGAATGTCAAACATCATCCATTAGCAACCTTGCCCATGCTTTTATTTTTCTGGTTCTTTCTGAATCGGTAATATATGTGCATTATATATTTTAGAATTATTATTGTAGCTAGTTGGAAAGCTAAAATGCTCCAAGCAGCAAACTTTGAACAAAAAATTGTTCATCAAAGTCCATCAATCTCCCTCTGAAAATGTCCAAGTACCTTGAAGTAAAAACCTAAAAACAAAACAAAACTAAACAAAACAAAAAAAATTCAATAAGCAGAACAAAGATTCCTATCCTAAAAGGAGAGTTAAGGAAGAAAATTAAGGTAGGACTTCAAAGAAACAGATCTTATTAGGATGTCTTTTTGAATGACAACATTTTTAGGACAATCTGATATCCATTCCAAATTTTGTCAGCTTACTCGAGAATTCAGTAACCTTAACTGCTACTGTGAAACTTTCTGGAATGAGCTTTTGTAGATACATTCCAGCTGGAACCAAAGTTCAACAAATAAAGTAAGCTTTTGCAAACTTGCACGGAGACAACGGAGATGCCGAGCATTGTGTAGAAACGGAAACAACCTAGCACTGACTTTTGTCCTCCCTAAATCTGGTCTGGCTATGAATACCACAACCGTTACAGTGCAATAAATGAAAACACATACCAGTAATAACATTGTAATACAGAGATTCATCTGAGCTCCAGAGAAACTTAGGTATGCTCAACATTTGTTTATTTCTTCTAAACTTTATAAGCAATTAAAATTGCAAGTTATTCTGGCTTTCCTCTGTACTTGCTGTTCAGTTCAAAGAAGCAGCACTGAGGCACAGGGTCATGGCAAGAGTGGTGCACACTTCTGCCTGTTTATTGGTGACAGTACATTATGTCTTCTGAGGCAGTAATGAAGTTAGAGCAGGAAAATATTGCCACATAAAAAAAGGTATCAGCCACGAGAAAGGTACCTTGAGAAAAGGTGGTGATCAGTTTTGACTGAAGTCAATAACAAACTTGTAAAATGGTTGAAAGACTCAGCAGAAAAAGTCAATTACCAATATAGTTGCTTTGAAGGATACAACATTTTATTCTGCTGTTAAAACACAGTAAGACAGAATAAGTAGGCTTGGACTTGTCACAGTTTTGTGACCTTTTTACAGTATAACATACCCTCAGGCATTTTTTCCTTCTCAAGCAGCCATTTTTTAGGCTACATCTCTCTCTACCAGATGTTCAAGCACAACTGAAAACCACCTATAATTTACTGTAATTGACAAGTACTGACTAACATGATAAACTAAATTTAAAACTGTAAATACTGGATTGATCTCCACCATCTGCATAAGTGCTGGCAAAGAGGAGCTTGCCCTGCTACATCCAGGGCAAGCCTTTGAGACAGAAATGTGTTAATGTGTAGCTCCAATCGTAATAACAGGAGGCACTTAACCAGGCATTTTGGAAAACTTTTCTGTGTACCTGCTGCCTTGGCAGGCAGACCAGTAACAGCACCTTGCTGTGTCCTGACAGTTGGTGCACAGCCTTCCCCTCCAGAAGACTGGCTGCGATGCATGTGGCAGTTTGTGGCCACAAGATTGTGAGCTCCATGTTGTGATAAGACAAAAAATCAAACGCTTCATTTCTTTTCTGTGTTCTTTTTGCACACACTATCAAGGCCAAACATTGTTTTGTTCTCTATTTTTATTAAAGTGAAATAGTGTAAGAGGGAAATTGTATATGGGTGCTAGGGGAATTCCCTGATGGAGCCAGCATGCCTCAGTTCCAGTAAATGCAAAGCTGAAAATGCCTGATACAGGGAAAACATATTCCAGAATAAACAGAAGATAACATTTGTAACTGCAGAGTTGAGCTGACCTTTGTTAGCAAAGCATTTGTACTTAGGGAATGTTCTCAGCTGGTGAGAATAATGAAATGCATCAGTGATTTTGATGAAGGAAGGTGAATTTATTTTTCTTGGGGAAACAGGCTTTATCTTTTATATATATGGAACTTATATTTGTCCACTTCAGTCCACTGTAAAGTCTTCTTTTTCTTACAGTTAGTATCTCACATCCAAAAACTAAAGGTAAAGCCCACAATTCCATGCAGGATAAAGAGTGCTGTGCAAGTGACAGGTTTTTCTACTTTAAAGTGGGCTTTTATTTTTATTTCTAGAGAAGGGAGAGAGTGACCAGGGAAAGCAGACATTTGTGACAGTCCCAAAGTAAACTCTTTGAGATGCCTGAAGTGAGATCTGAGAGGAAGTAAATAAATAACAAATAATGTATTGGGCTTATTTTATTCAGATTAATCCTGAATGCCCCAGTTTTCTCCAATGTTTTCTCCTCTTACCTCCCACTTTACTGCAGGCATCTGTATTTTTTTCTCTGAATGTTAGACCAAAGGAAAACTTGAAATGTATGGACAATAAATATTTGTGAGAATTAAATACATATTCTAAAAGAAAATCAGACATATTTATCTAATGCATGTTTTCTACACAGCTTTGTATTTATTCATGTAATTGGATACTTTGAATTGCAACATACATGTACATGGTATGTGGTAGGTAATAACATACCATGTACAAGGTACCATGTACATTCCGTACCAGTGCTTTCAACACTAACAGGTGGCAAACCTGGATGTGTCTTGTAAAACTGAACTATCTGCTTACCTTTGGAAACAGAAAGCGCTATAAACCATGCGTGTGTGTTTCCCCAGCTACCCAGAAATATTTTGGGAGGAGAATATCAAGCCATGTTCTAAGGAATGGCTGGTGAGAAGTCAAATCATTCACATACTTTTACTAAACATAAAATCATTCATATACACAGTTAAAGCACAGCTGAGTAACACATGGAGGGAACACGGTGACAGAGCTATATCTAGGCAACTGATTAATTCCACATAAGAAGTGAGAAAACTGAGAGGGTAAGATAGGCAACTGTTTGAATCTAACTTTAGATTTCAGATGGCTTTCTTTTCTGAGATTCTGGCAGACTCTTACTTCAACATTTCTGCAAGAAAGGTTGTTACTTTTTTTTTCCAGCCAGTTGAAATTCTATTTCTTCTAGAAAAAGTATGCCCATGTATCATTCATACCAGAACATTCTGAATTATAAAAGAGTTGACATTGTAAGTTCTGTTTAGACACTCGGCTTTCAAGTTAGCAAATTCCAGCAATAGTGTCTGGGCTTGGACAAAGGCTGTGTATAGCTGTGAATCAGACAAGCTTTTAATAAATCTTTTAGTTAAAAAAAAAAGAGAAAGAAAATACTGCTAATACTGCTAAGTGTGCTTAAAAGCTGGGTCTTTCCATAATACAGACTACAATTCCCAGCTGCGGTGGCTGAAATGTGATGGCCCAACATAGGAAGGATGTCCCAATGTAAGAAGGATGTGGGTGTGTGTTGGACTGAGTCCAGAGGAGGCCACAGAGATGATGGGAAGGCTGGAGCACCTCTACTATGGAGACAGGCTGAGAGAGCTGGGCTTGTTTAGCCTGGAGAAGAGAAGGCTCAGGGGGAACCTGAGAGCAGCTTCCAGTACTTAAAGGGGCTGACAAGAAATCTTGAGCAACCTGGTCTAATGGAAGGTGTGTCTGCCCATGGCTGGGGGTTGGAACTAGATGAGCTTTAAGGTCTCCTCTAACCCAAAGCAGTCTATGATTCTGTGATTCTATTAAATGCTTTTTGTGTATGTCCATTGAAAATTTTGTTCTAGGCTTGTATGTGCATACATTTGTGTATAAATAATACAACAAATATTTAAGACAACAGTATCAAACAAAACAAGATGAATATAGGTTGTTTTATCAAAATAATACTAGGAGAACAAGAATAGCTGTTACACAGCTGAGAAGAAAATGGCTGTCACTTTGTAAAGGAACTTGTAGCTTTCTCCTATGCACTCCCTCTGGTGCTCAGCTTGAACTGCCATACAACTACCTCTGCAAGCCTGAGGCTAGTCAGTGAAATCCTCTCTGAGACTTACTGCTTCGATGCAACAACGCATGACAACCTTGTAATGGACCTATGTTTAAGCATTTAAAAAACAAATAAAAAACCTAGGAAAATTTTAAAATTCCCATTTATGCTGTTGCACTGTGTAACAAGCATGGCCCACATTTGTAGCTACCTCTACTGCAGAGGTATGCTGCCCCTGTTCCCCTAGCTAGATGGAGAAACAAAGAGAGATTTTTGTGGGGTTTCTGGTGGGGAAGGACATAGGATCCCCACCTCTCCAGCTATTCTAATGTAAAGGTTAAAGTCAGGTAAAGAAATAAGTGGGGGGAGCTCTTGCTTGTGCTGGTAGTCATTCATTCAACTGTTATCTGCCATGTATTAATACCACCCTCCGAGCATTTGCCCATGTTATGAAGACTACTATCTGGTCTCTCTGCTCAGTGTGAAGAAGTAGTGAAAAATTGCTCTTTGAATTTAACTTACTTATAGGAGCACTGCAGAAGAGCTGTTTACATGATCATCAGTATAAACATATGCTGTCATAAATTGAAATTATAACTATGAAAATTTCTAATTCAGTACCGAGAAAAACACTGGGAACTTTCTTTAGTATTAATTTGAGTAACTGATTATTAAACTCTCGCACTAATTTCTGCATGCTGCATGAAGGGTCGTATTTTGTGCTAGTTTTATAGAAGAGTCTGAAAGCCTGGAAAGGGTACACAGTTGTAATAAAAGGGCTCTTCCCTTTCCATTCAGGACTAGAGACAGGAGGCAACAGTATCAAATGCATTTTATACGCACTGTATGAGCTTTGCTATACAAAGAGGTTTGGGGTTTTTTTTTATCATTTCCACTACATTTTAACAATCAGTGTCATAATTTAGTGACAGCTGTTTTAACTTTCTTCTATCCATTTTCATCTTAAAACAAATGAAAGCTTTTTGTATTACATTTACTCACTTCTTAGCAGAACGCAACAGCCTTTTTCAAAAGCATTGCTATTTGCTCATATCATTTATTATTGTCATAGAGATGTAAGAACTGTACAGATAATGTTGTTTTCAACTTATTTACCTAATTGACAGATACTGTTTACAGTTTGTACTGAGTTGTTTAGGAGAAAAATTTTTAGTTGAGCTATACTGTCATCTGGTGGTGACCAAAGTTTCTGGTTCAAATTCACACATGATTCAGCTGAAGAATCTGGATACTGTAGAAATGAAGTTACATTTCTTGTGGCTTCTTGGCAACAGATATTCAGTGTAGTTTCTTTCCCACCAATTCCAACCAAGGTGTCTACCTCTGCAAATCAAGATGATATCCAGAAAAAAAGGCATCCAAACTGAACCTCATGAAAATGTTGCCCCTGCATTCCTCAATTCTCTTGCAGCCTCCATGAGACAGTGTCATCTAGGTCGAAGTGATCAGCATCAAGAGGATAGTGAAAGGCATATCTTTGATCTAATAACATTTAGAAATAAAGACATCAGCTTGTTTGAACCTTTGAAGATAACTGGTGTCAAACACTGACTGGCTTCTACTGTATATGAAGCTTGAATCTTCACTATTCCTATCCTCTGAAGTCATCCCTGCTTGTGCAAAGGGCACTACATATGTGCACAAATAATGTGACATCATATGATGACATCAGACAGAACTTGATGGGATGTCAGGCTTCCATTTGCCACACACAAGTCCTTTCAACAGCGTTCAGGTTTTGCAGAACTAGTATAACTTCTCTTTTTTGGAGCAAATCCCACAAGGTCACATCAGGGACTGCATGGCTGTACTGCAACCTTGTGACCTGTGAAGACAGGCTGAGTGTCCTGGTTTAAGCCAGCCAGCAAGTAACTACCACACAGCCGCTTGCTCCCCCCAGTCCCCAGTGGGATGGGGAGGGGAATCGGAAAAAGGTAAAACCTGCAGCTTGAGAGATAAACAGTTTCATAATTTAAATAAAGTGAAATATAATAATAATACTAGAAATAATAGTAAAAAGAGAGGAAGAGGAATAAAATTCAGTCAACCCAATACAATTGCTTACCTTGCACTGACCAGTTCCAAGCCCACCCCGAACTGTGATCGTCCCCTCCCAGCCAGTTCCTCCCCGTTTATATACTGGGCTTAATGTGCTGTGGTGTGGAATATCCCTTTTGCTAGTTTGGGTCAGGTGTCCTGTCTCTGCCTCCTCCCAGCTTCCCGTGCCCCTCCTCACTGACAGAGCATGAGACTGAAGTCCTTGATCAGCATAAGCACTACTTAGCAACAGGTAAAACATCACTGTGTAATCAGCATTGTTCTGAGACTAAAGGCAAAAGACAGCACTGCACCAGCTATGAGGAAGAAAATTAGCTCTATTCCAGCCAAAACTAGGACACCAAAAGAGAGATCTGGGGTTGTTCAGCGTGGAAAAGAGAAGGTTCCAGGGAGACCTTCTAATACCTAAGGAGGCCTAGAAAAAGGCTGGAGAGGGACTTTTTACAAAGACAAGTGATAGTGTTATCCCAAAAGCGGGATTGCTACCTGGTGTGCAAAATGTCCATATACAGAATATACATAACGTATTTTATTGTCAACTTCTGCAAAATAGGGTGTGAGGTGAAAGCTCCAGAAAGCTAGCACACCTTAGTTTTCTATAGATCAGAGATATACATTTCAGAGTACAAAGAAGTTATCTGTTATTGGTCAAAAGTTACCAAATGTATGATTAATTAGTATTCTTACCTTCTATCTGGTAAATTGTCCTTGCTTGTCATGTAAATCAGCACACTTGCTCCATGAAGGGAGGATGGGGACAAGTTTTTTCAGTCCTAAATTCAGTCAGTGGTCGCAATCTCCCTCTTTCACCTTTAACTTTCACCCACCTACTGCCATTTATTGTTGACTCCTTATTTTCTAGTACTTGTTTTGGGCACCTTCTAGTGCAGATGTTCTCCTTTTATTAGTCCTTTAGCTCTGTTCCCAAGGTTAAGGTAGTTAGTAAGGAATGTATTGCTTATACAAACTCTGTTTTTTCCAAGTGATATTGCTCATCAGGCCAGACACTGTTATCACCATGGCAAATTCCATTCTCACTGAACAGGACAAGGGGAAATGGCTTTAAACTGAAAGAGTGGAGATTTAGATTAGCTATTAGGAAGAAGTTCTTCCCTGTGAGGGTGGTGAGACACTGGAACAAGTTGCCCAGAGAAGCTGTGGCTGTCCCATCCCTGGAAGTGTTTAAGGCCAGGTTGGATGGGGCTTTGAGCAACCTTGTCAAGGGGAAGGTGTCACAGCCCCGTAGCAGGGGGATTGAAACTAGATGATCTTTAAGTACCATTCCATGATTTTATTTAGACTGATGCATTCAGTGGTGCCAGGAAATGAGTCTGTCGGTTTTGAGCATGCTGGATTTCACTGTGGGCAATGAACTCTGTCCTCACCCATGAACTGCATGGGGACTAAGCTTCTGTGATGGTACTGGGTCAGCCACAGATCTGCCCATCCTCTACACTAAAAGTATGCAATATTCCTGAACACTGAAGACAACTGTATGAATACACAGAATACTTTTCTTTCCTAACTGGTTTGAAGACATGTAAATGAACAGGATTATTTTTATCCCACAGAGGACAAGAATAATTCCTCTGGCAGCATATCCTTTCAGGCAGCCAAACCAACACACTTGCTTTGGAAGCTGTTGCCGTGGCATCTGTCCAATGTCTTCACAGGATCTTCTAGATTTCTGAGATCTAATAAGAAAGAAAGAAAGGAGGCAGTAGTAAAATGACACACAGCAAAGTTGCTGGGAGATACATGACTTCAATCCAGCCCATAGGATGTATTCATACTGTTGTAGTTAATTGGGATTTTTTTTTTTCTGTATGGCATTTCATTCATAGGCACTGAGTTTTCTCTTCTGACTTTTAGCAAGAAAGACCAAATTGCTATAATAATATTTTCATTCAGTCAGTCAGGGCAAAACTCATCTTAACTAACTTCAGCCATCTATGCACCTCGTCTAAGGGGTCTGTCCAGGCTCCTGTTAGAATTAGTGGAAGGAGAAGGGTTCCTCTCAAGTGTGATTTTTCCAGCCTACTTTAGACACCCAATTTAGGGGTGATTTACCCTTTGGAAAAGGGTAAAAGACCTCTGCCTTCAGTGTTATTTCTGTGACAGAAATCACCAACCAAAATAAAAACACGAGTGAATAGCCTGTGCCACGCTTTCATGTGTCTGGAAACAGTGGTGCTAAAGTTAAAATGGCTTTTTGTCCCATCCTTCAACCTTAGCAGAGGTCAAAAGCCTCCCAGCATATAAAGGCAGTGGGAGTCCACGCTCAGGAAATAAGTGAGGATAAAGTAACACTGAGACAACTGTACAAGGCTGCTTTGTCCAGGAGTGGAAATGCAGCAGCTGGACACAGTTTCACTGCTCTGCGGCTTCTGCCATGGGAGGATCCTTTATTCTGGACAATAAGCACCACGTTACAGGGGTTCAACTGCCCACTGTTCATTGTGGCAGGGTTCTCCACACTTTCGTGGCCTGTGGCAGGCCTGGACAGCTGCATTTTGGAATAGCTGCATTTTGGAATAACTGCATTTTTGGTCAGTAAATTGGAAGTAGGAGTGAGCAGTGAGATCTAGCATGCCAAACAAATATATGTTTACCAAAAGCTGTTAGACAAGATTAATTCTACAATCGAGGATTAAATAAATTGGCTTTATCACCAATTTCTGAACTTGGTGATATTTTGAGACAAAGTACTGAACTCATGATTAAAAGAAAATATTTCTTCCATTTTCTTAAAAATACACAGATTTCTTCAGTTTCTCTCTGTACTTGTTATTTTCCCCAAAAGTAACTCTTCTAAGATAAAATTGCATATAGATTGTCAGTCTGCTGATGATGCGTGATAGACTGGCATATGAGAATTTGACAGGTGAATCTGAATAGATCCAGACTTTGCATTAGTGTGATACTTTCAACTGCAGGCAGACTGTAGTGCACATGGGGAGCCTGGGGGGGCATGGACAAGCACAGAGTGCAGGAAGACTGCCTATTTTTTGTAGAATCACAGAATAGTTTTAGTTGGAAAGGATCTTCAAAGATCATCTGGTCCAACCCCTCTGCAATAAGTAAGAACATCTTCAACTACATCTGGTTGCCCCGAAACACATCCAGCCTGGCCTGGAATGTCTCCAGGGATGGTGCATTCACCACCTCTCTCGGCAACCTGTGCCAGTATTGTGCCGTCCTCAGTATAAGGAATTTCTTCCTCATGTCATGCTTGAATCTCCCTTTTTTAGTTTAAAACCATTAGCCCTCATCCTAATGCAACAGGCCCTGCTAAAAAGCCTCTTATCTTTCTCACAGGTCTGAAAGGGCACAAAAACAGTGTCTCCTGAGCCTTCTCTTCTCCAGGCTGAACAAGCCCAGCTCGATCAGCTTTCCCTCACAGGAGAGGTACTTCGGCCCTCTGATCCCTGCTGATCTGAGACAGCTTACTTTGAAATTGTGTTATTAGAGACAAAAACGCTCTGCCCCTGAATTTCATTTACTAAAAACATTTCCTGTGAAGGTGTAAGCAGGGCCAGGACTCTGCAGAATGAAGCAGAGCAGGAGGCACGCCTGAACGGCAGCAGGGGCAAAGCAGCAGCATTAGACTTAAAAACGATGAGCCGGTATGGCAGTTTGGGTGCATTTCACGTTCCCTTTACCAGGCAGGTAAATATTTACACAAGACACCTCGCTGCTGCCACAACGAGGATCACGGCCTCGGCTCACCGCAACCAACCTTCCAGGGCCGGGCCGCCTAGCCCCCCCCGCGACACTAGGTCCTGCAGGGCCGCTAATGAGGATCAGTCCCTCCCATCCAGGGCGGGCAGCGGGAACAGTACCCCCACCCACAGCCGGGCAGCAGCACCACCAGCACGCCCGCGCACCACTGTCCCGCCTCCGGAAGCAGTAGCCGGGCCTTAGCGGAAGCGAGGCGGGGCTTGGTCTTTTTGGTGCTGGTGGCGAGGCAAGATGGTGAGTGTTGGGGCGAGGCCGCCGAGTATCTGCTGCCATCACCTCCGTGCTGGGCCTCGGGGGGCTGCGGGAGTCCTCTGATGTTCGGGGCCCTCTTGCGCTTTGCTGCGGCCGAGTTTAGCGGCGAGGCGCTGAGGCGGGGTGGGTTTGGCTGAGTCGGGGCCTAAGGGCTCGGCAGCGGGCCGCGCTGCCGCTGTTGCTGGGGCGCGGGGCGGCTTATTCGGGCGGGGAGGCGGTGGCGGGGCCCTGCAGCCGCCCAGGCGCCCCTGGGGCCTCCCGCGGTGTCTGTGGGCGCCTGCTGCGCTGTATCGTAGCAAGAGGGGGTTCGGTGGGCTGTGTCTCGTGTGAGTGTGCGGCGGGTCTGCGGGAGGCAGATCGCCGTTCTTCAAGCAAAAAGCAGCGTACTGTTCATTAGTGATGAGCTTGGGGGTGACAGGAAGGATGCTGGCAATACAGCTTAGTGTTACTTCAGAACAGGGGCGGCAGAGGGGAGGGCTTAAGGAATGGCGGCAGGAGGCATAAGGAGGTAATTGCTAGAAATGGAGGCTACCTATAGGCGAAAGTGAGCGGATGTTCAGTGTGCTGCTGACGTGGTTATTGGGCGCCGGTTTTTAGAAGAGCTTGCTTGTCTAGATGCATGATTTGTAACTGCTGGTGGTATTTCCAACATGCTGTATCTTGAAATCCTTTTCAGACGAAGGGTACATCCTCATTTGGTAAGCGGCGAAATAAGACTCACACCTTGTGTCGCCGATGTGGATCCAAGGCGTACCATCTGCAGAAATCGACCTGTGGGAAATGTGGTTACCCTGCTAAGCGTAAGAGAAAGTGTAAGTAACACGCTTTTGACTGGCTTTAGTTTAGGAACTTGCTCTTACTTGTCTTCTTCAGTAGTCTTGACTTTCTTCTGACCAAGGAGGAATACTGTATCATTCTGCAGCATTTGGAGTTTATTAAACTAATGCTGATTTACCTATATTCTAGCTAATGTGCAGTATTACTGCACGGAAATTGACTTTATAATTACTCTGTTTCTGATAGATAAGGATAATTGTGTTATACAAATGTAATATGCAACTTAATGAATTGGTGCGAAAGAGTGACAGTAGCTTGTATGTTTCAGATAACTGGAGTGCAAAGGCTAAAAGACGCAACACCACTGGTACTGGTCGCATGAGGCACCTGAAAAAGGTCTATCGTCGGTTCAGGTATGTTTTATTACAGCATGGCATGGTGTGAAATCCTGCATAAATACCACTTAATGATAAAACTTATCAAAGTTAACATTTTTTATTTATTTAGCACATTTGATATCATATGTTCTTAAATATATCACGAAATAAATGATGCTTTATATAATTGACTGCATATTCTTTTGAGGATAAAAAACCTCATTCCCTGTTAAGGCATACAGTGTATAATCAGCTCTGATGTTTCTATTAAGTGTAGCTATTACAGAACACAGGTTATTGTATTTAAATGGCCACATTTTAAAACACATGTTTTGTGTAGTATTATCTCTGTGAGACAGTATGCCAGTTGCACTGAAGTGTGGAGGTTTCCTAAGACACAGGTCAGAAATGCATTCCAATTCTCTTTTGCCCACAGAAAAAGTTCATGACTGAAATAACTTCAGTAGTTACTCTCTTATTTCAGGTTAGCAAGGGAGTAGCTAAAGTATCAGGCTCTGATTTACAGTTTTCTGAAAGTTGTTACAAAGCTTTGAGTTGGACTTTTGAAGTAATGGTAAAGATAAATACTGTACTGTTAAACTCGCTGAGAAATTCTTTTATATGACCTCCATGTTCTAAAACAGACCTGTAGCTTCTGGCTTAATACTTTAGAAAGCTAGGTGAAAAATACCAATTCAGGAGTCTTGTTGTGAAAATGTAGATGGACTTAGAGGACTCCTACTTTTCGCTACTAAAGCTGGAGACCTGGGTGTAGTTGGGGGATCAGCTCATCTGTTCTGGTGAGACTAGACTTGCCCAACAGCAGCCAGAAAGCACCATAGAGTGTGCAGCTGTAGCCTGCATTCCACTGGGCATTGGTGAAATAGAAATGTCATATCCAAAACAGAGCCTGGGGCTGTGGCTTCTCTTTGCCATGCCTGTTGTCATGTCTGGTTGCAGAAATAGAGGATTACAGTAAGAAGCTGGCTTGCACTTCACAAACATGAAATCTTTTGCTGAGTTGCTTAGTAGGAGCATGAAGTAAGGTGTGCTTTCAGCAGGTGTGCTGTAGCTTATGCAGTCTTGCAGTGTTTACTCAGTTACATAAATCTTGCTATTTGAAGAAATCAGATTTACCTCAGCAGAAGGGACTGAAAAATGTATTGCTTATTCCAAACACTTATTAAGGTGTTTCTTGCTAAAAACAAACATAAGAAGTCCACAGTGATTTCAGTGCATCCCTGAAAAAAGCTGGTGAACTTGATACAAAACACTGCTTGTAAGAAAATAACTTGGAGTGGGAATTATCCTTTCAAAATGTGGTAATCGTATTTCTCCTTATAGGAATGGATTCCGTGAGGGAACCACCCCGAAGCCCAAGAGAGCAGCTGTTGCAGCCTCCAGTTCATCATAAAGACTCATCTGTTTGTTAAAATAAATGGTCTTATACAGAAAGCCTGTCACCTTGTATGTTTTACTTTAGTGAAATGCAGGATTCCTGAAAATACATTCATTTACACACAGTGTGTCTTGATGGTGTGCATTGAAGTGATTTACTAAAGACAGTCTTTTCACTTCTCATTCGATAGTACCTCTTTCTTGAAAAGGACTGTTTTCTCTGGAAATTAAAAAGAGGCTTGTATATATTACTTGAAAGAACTCACCTGGGAGAGAAATGGAGTGTTGGCCTGCTTGCCTCCAAGTTTTATTGTGCTCTAGCATGGAGAGTCAGAATTTTATCTTGGAAGAGACTAGAATAATGACTGCCTGCTGTTGTAGGACGCAGTAGTTAACAAGGCACTTCCAGTCTTGGCCTTTTTTCACAGCATGGGCCTGGAAGGCCTGCAAAAGTATTGTTCAGTGGGTCATTGAGTCTTGGGCAAAAAAAAACTCCCAAGCCTGGAGCACACGTACTACCCGACACAAAGGTGTTGAAGAGCTGCTGTAGTTGGGTCAGAAGGCACCGAGATGGTCTGGGGAGGTCGGTGAGATAAGCTGATGCACAGTGAGTGTTAACTATGCTGGGCATAGACAGTAAAAGGTAGGTAGCATGATCCAAAAGCAAGTCTACTGGGGGATTTCCATACTGATGGACTGGTGCCTCATGCAATTTTCAGCCAGGTATGAAATTGGAGTGTAGCTGGCAGCATTTATTGCGTTTTTAACTTAAGTACAGTTAATGCTTCTGGATGCTTTATCTACTTGGGCTGTTTCTAAACAAAGCTCTTTTCCCTGCTGCTCTGGTTACATGTAGCAAACACACTAGGCACTCTGCTTTCAACTGATCCTTCTGAGACAGTCTGCAAGTGATGGTGAAGCTGTTAAAACACATTTTTCATGTACTACACATCCATGTGCATCCAGGACTCAGAAGTGCGTCTGAATTGTGGGTTTTGGTGGTACACAGGTGAACATGTAAGTATAGGAGGTAGTAACAGTAAATGTGTCTGTTGTTAATCTCTAATAACAAAGTGCATCAAAGCATCTTAAAACAGGTCATCCAAGCTTTAAAGGCTTGTTGGGCAGTGCTACAGCAGGTATTCTGGCTGTGGGTGGGAGTGAAAGCGTTTGTTCTGCAAGGTCTTGCATAATCTTTCTGTAATGGGGTTTTGTTCTGGACAATGACTCACATGGTACAATACTGCAGGAGCTGATGCTTAACTGTTCGCTGCTGCTACTTAACTAGCACTTCAGCAAAATCAGGCTGAAAAACAAGCATTTATGTAATGCATACCAAGGTAACAGTGACTGAAAGCTGAGAACTTAGCAGACTGTTTCAGGTGGAATTTTACTTACAGCAAGAAATTGCTGCCCTGAGCAGTTACCTGGGCCTTCTGAGTAACTCCCAGTTTATATACTGGGCTCGACATGCTGTGGTATGGATTACCTCTTTGGCTAGTTTGGATCAGGTGTCCTGTCTCTGCTTTCTCCTGGCTTCCCATGCCCCTTCTCACTGGCAGAGCGTGAGACTAAAAGTCCTTGGTCTGGGAAGGCATTATGTAGCAACAACTGAAAACATTGCTGTGTTACCAGCGTTCTTCTCAGATTAAAGTGAAAAAAACAGCACTGCACCGGCTACTCAGGAGAAAAATGACTGCTACAGCTGAACGCAGGACAACATCAAATCTGACAGCCACTGCACTTTGAATTGTTACAAAATTCTTTGTGATGGGCAGGAAATCGGTTAACTTGAGTTTGTGTTAGACCTCTTCAGAAGAGCTCAGGTAGCTCGTGTGTCGGTCATAGCTGAACTGAAAGCTTTTCTGGATATAAATTCTGAAGCTCTTCGGTTTTCATAGTGTTTTCTTAAATGTTGAAAGTTGGACTGCCCTGCTGGTTTTTCAGTATATGAATAATATTTTCTTGTGATCTTGTTACAATCAACTTATGGGTTACCAGTTATCTACTTCATGACACCTTGAACCTAATGAACCATTATCTTCATAATTGTTTGGTTCCACTTGCAAAGGCTTTTACCTCTTGTACCAGGGCACCTGGGAAGATGAGGCAGTCACAGAGGAGATGCACCTACTGTGCTGGGCAGGAACTTATCACCATTGCCCTTACTACTTAAGTAACTGCGTTCTGCTGGATGGAGAGAAGATATCCATATCATGTCCTTTTTGCCTGACAGGCCTGTCCCAGTGATGATGTGGTGTGGTTCCAGTAGTCTTATCTCCTCAGACTCTGCTACTCCTCAGCCTCCTCCCCTCCTCCCTGAGCTCTGTCACAAAGCAGGAGTTGCTTTACAGCATCTGCTGGTGTAGAAGCAGGGCACAGCCTGCAGCCTGGAACCTGGGTGACAGAGTGTTCCCACTGAGCTCTGCTTGGGAGAATGCATCATTTGCAGTGGGTGCAGAGTTTAGAGGGGATACAGGTGCTTCAGATAGATGCCATTGCTCCCTGGCCAAGCCGAAAGAGCTACAGCAACCATCCTGCACAAACTGCCAAGCTCTGCCCGATTCATGGGCGCAGCTTGCAGTGTTCCTGCTCACTAGTGCTGCCCTGGGGGTTGTTTTATAGGTGAGGGGCTTGGCTGCCATTGCTCCCGGCCCTGCCCAGGTGTTGTCAGCCGCTGTTACAAGTGATGAGGGCTCCTGGTACATTTCTCAGCTCCTTGGCGTTTCCCTGGTTCAGGAGAACCAGTATCAGTGACAACAGATAATAGTCTGTGGTGAAACATACGAAAATAGAGCAGTACTGTTTGGCATGGGTTGCAGAAACATAACCTTGAAAATAGGGGAGTTAACACTGCTGTCAGCAAATGGGAGTCTTATACCAGTTGCAAGACACATGAGATAATGGTCTGTCGTGACTCTTCCCTGAAAATCCCCTAAAAGTCCTGCAGTCCACTTTGAAAATCCCCATATAGAGACCCTTTTGTATTAACAGCGCAGTTATAGCAAATAGCCACAACTGGCCACTCTTTCTGATGTAGGCTGGCCCCCTAAGTCAGAGTGAGTGTGCCCTTTCACTAGCATAAAAGCCAGAGCCTCATGCAGTGTGAGGAGGCAGACCCTCATACTACCCAGGTCAACAGTTGAGCCTGCTGCCTCATACTGCAATGATGCCTCTTGCAGCTGGTTTCCTAAGCATCATCACGTGGTATCTGGGGTTGGTACGATAAACACTCACTAACAAGATCCATCACTGTTTCTTTAATCTTTTCCTGGCTTTTCCTCCCTAGCTCTTCCCCTGCCCTCTTTCCCTCTGATAACAAACTAGTTTTTTTATCCATTGTGTCTCACCTGTTTCTCAACCTGGAATCCTCAAACTCTGGAACACCCCAGTACATTGTGCTAGAGCACTCCAGTGCACATCATGCCAGTACCAGAGCAGATTGTCTCAACAACAGAGTACTAGTTTTGGTTATATCATGTTTAAATCTCCTGCCACTGCCACTGGCCCTGCATGTTGACATTTTTGATATACAGGATATCAAGAACTGAGGAGCTGAATTTTCTTTCTTGAAGAAATCACACATTAAGGAAATGTTAATGTATTGATACTAGACAAGGGGCTTTTTGGCAAGGCGCTCCTTTTTGCTCCTGTGTTCAGACAACACAATACCACTAGATGAAAGTGTCTCAGTGGGGACAGAAAGAATGCTAAAGACAGGCGGAAGAAAGAGGAGGCAAGAAAAGTAGGAAAAATGAGGGATGAAGAAAGGGAAGGAGGAAAGGACTGAAGGAGAGAAGGCAACAAAGAAGGAAGGGAGGACAGAGCGGAAAGAGAAGCCTGTATGCTGGTTTTGGGAGGCTTGCAGAGTGCGCAGCTTGCTCCCTATAAACGAGAGGTGCTCCCTCTCCTGGGATATGGGCGGCCTTTGGTGGCTGCTGCTCACAAACATGGTCTGCAGCTCAATCTGGAAATGGCAGCTGTAATTCACACATGAACTCACTCTCTCTAATACATATTAGTATATCTGCAATTAGAAATTCAATGGAAATTGCCCCACAGGAAATTAGAAGAAACATTTGTCTAAGGCTGGGTGGAGGCTGGAAGAACTGTAGGCTGTTAAGAAAAAGAAAAGGGAATATGAGGTATACAGTATATTAACAACCAGGAGGTGCTACAACCTGTGAAATACTCTGCCTTATATAAAACTGGACTTTAATCCTACTGATACAAACCCAGAATGACTGCAGCTCTCAGTGTCACTGCTTGCCTTAAACTGATATAACATTGTCAGCTGTCCATTGATTCTGCATGTCCTTTTCACTTACAGTCAGAGATACATAAAACATTAAAAGCCTGACTTTGTACCACACCACTTTTGCTTTGCTGTAGAACCCCCCCAAATCTGAAAATCCACAAGGCAGAAAATAAGGGTTATTTCCTCACCTTTGCAAATCCCTGGGTCAAGCCCTTGGTAGGTTTCACCTCAAGTGGAATTATACAGCAAAAAGAACTTCCACCATCTTGCAAATTCCACCTTAAAAAGAAATCTGCTGCATTTCAAAATACAATCCTCATATTTGAAAAGAACTGGAAAATAGTGTTCTCAGGAAAAGCATGTATGTGTCAGCCAATACTGCAATTTAGTGTCTGTTATAAACTGTTACTACTTTACAATACACTGTAACAGAATACCTGACAAGATGTCTGACACAATATACTGAAATGAAGATTTATTTTGCTAGAATTTCCTTTGTTAAAACATATTCCTACAGAATACTACAGTTACATAGGAATAATCAAAACAGAATCAAAACAGCTCCACTTAGTTGCAGTGCAAAACCCCAGTAGCTGAAAGTAAGTCTATGCAGCCAGAAGTCCTACATCCACTGCAGTCAACAGAAAATTAAAACACTTATTGGTTTCCTGGAACTCCGTAGCACACTGTAGGGAGGGGCCTGGGAGATCTATTTCTTTTCTGTAACATATTCTCATGACCTTATGAGCATACAGGACAGCTATGAAATAGGATTGCTCCTGAGCACTTGGCTGTAAGCATTGATCTTACTGATACACTTGCTTGGACAAGAGTGTGAAAGAAGAAGTGTATTGATTGCAGAGAGCTAAAGAAATAGGATGAATGGCACATGTCTGCAAGTGTAAATCAATACAACTGGAGAATGCCAAGACGGACACAGTACCACATACCTTCAGTTCATCTTTGTAGAACTAAACTTTCTTGCTATAAATCCTGACACTAGTGCAAGTTAATTAAAAAAATTAGATAGAGATGATATTGGAGTTGTGAAAGTCACACCAGCAGTATTTCATATAGGTGAGGAGGACTGATTCAGAGCAGTGAGTGTTAATAAACACATTGGTAACAAAACTTGTTAATTACTGCATAATGAAAAACAATGCCCACATGTGGCCAGAGCCAGCTTCTGCCCTAGGAGGTATTCAAAAATGCTGAAATTAGGATTCTTTCTATAATGTGAAAATTTCTACATCCTGAAACCACAGCAGGAACTATTATTTCTTCCTGTAATTTCTAGTTACTGAAAAAATAAAAACACTGAATTGTAGTAGTGAAGAGATTCTTCCTTGGTGAATACAAACTATTACTTGATACTCTCACTCACTCGGGATGTTTATATACAGAATGCCCAGAAAAGTTTTGCCATGCTAAAATAGCCATAATGATAAAACCTTCCATCCTTGGAATACCTATGGTGCATACAGCTGTAGCCCGAATTCCCAATAAGCTTAGACTAAAATTACTTCTAAAGTTATAATGAAAATCCCAGGAGTGTGGGGCTAGCCTGCTACTTGCGCCATGTGGAAGTGCCTTCTCTTTGGACCTTGATCCTTCAAGGGGATCTATGCTTTTCTTGGCACGCAGAGCCATCCACTTCCACAAAACTCCTAGGAACATCAGAAGACAAAACCAAGGATTATCTGGATCACAAATCTCATCTCCTGCAAATGCAACAATTGTGAAATAAGCAATTATTTCAGAAGGACTCAAATAACATCTTCCAGCCTCTACAGATGGTACCTGTAGAAATCAATAGCAAATGAATGGCATGTCATGAAATACAAGCTCCCAAGCCTCAATTATCTTCCCTCAGACAGTGGCCAACAAGAAAAACCCTAGAGACCTGAAACAAAGGTCAATGATAAAAGATAAAGTGGAAATAGGGGAATTCTGAATGACTTGGAGCCATTACGCCTCCAAAACTCACCCACTCATACAATTCTTTGCCATTGTGCTGGAAATACCAGGCCCTACACAGCTAGCTCTTCACACTTACTTGCTTCTCCATTCTTTCTTTGAAGGGAATTTTGGAGCTGTCCTTATAATTGTTTTATAAGGAAACCAAGGAAACTTTGTAGCAGGAGCTGTTCCTTGTCTCAAACTCCCCCCAGTAGTAGGAGCAATGCAGAGAAAAGCCCTCCTCCTCAAGGGGCACCAGAAAGATCATGTAGGTTTACAATCAGTTTATGGCAATGTGAAGGATTGTTTTCATTTGATATAGCAAGTATGCAGGTTGATGCAATCATATTTAACACACAGACTTGGATCCCTAGATGGTGATATCAGATGGAAAAGGAAAAACAGATGGATTTGAACAGGTATTTCATTTCCATGTGGCAAACATTAGCTCCTTTTATGTGGTTTTGAAGCAAGACAGGGGAAGGAAAATCCTTCTGCTCCAAGTCCCTCAGTGAGGTTGTAGAAGGGACCCCAAAGCAATACCTGAGTCAGGTTATGAAGCAAGGCTGTCTTTACCTTAACTTCCAGATGCCAGGGTAGCATTGCAACTCCCCTATCCACTCGTGAAACCTAGTAAGCCTCAAACTTGTTTATGTTTTCAGTCCACACAGGCCTGCATGGATTAAATCACTTCGAAGTGTGAGTGAAGGCGCAAAGTGACCAGGAGAGATGCAGCAGATCACTTCCCAGCGCTTCGCCCGTTGCCTGCATAGACGCAGAGCACTTGGCAACTCAGAGGATGTGGTGACTGATGATACTTCAAGACTGTTTCACAGCCCCTAGCGCAAGCCTTGGGCCGCAGTCATAGAAGGTACCGCACCATCTAAAGGACAGCAGGTGGCAGTGAAAAACCGGTCCGAGGGCAATGCCGCCTTCCAGGAGTACCCTCGGGAAGAGCAGTCTGCTGCTGATTAGTTCCAGTTCTGCAAAAAACGTGAGAGCGGGAGGGAGGGGAATATGTTGGAAACTTTTTTTCGGTATCATTTTGTCTCCTAATTTGGCTGGTAAAAGGCTGCTAGTAATTTCCTTAATTTTTGAGGAAATGTCTTTTTAGGTATGAAAGAAGCCCCCGATCTTTGGCCTCTAATAGCGTTAACAGAGTGCAGCAAGTGGATGCAAAAAGTGATTTACTGATTTTTCTACCAACATGGACAGTTTTGCAAGGACAAAACTTGTTGACTTAGGCACCTAAGGTTTTTAGATACAAAGAATAACAGCAAACTCCTGAGACTAAGTATCAGCAATAACAAGACAGGCTTCTGTAGGCATGTGAGCCAGAAAAGGAAGGTCAAAGAAAGTGTACCACCCACCCCATAAACACAACTGGCAGGCTGCTAACAACAAATGAAGAAAAGGCTGAGAAACTCTACCATGCTTCTGCTTCAATCTTCACTGACAGCCTCTCCTCCCACACATCTTGGGTGAATGAACCTCAAGACAGGGACAGGGGGAGCAAAGTCCCTCACACTGTAACAGAAAATAAAGGTTGAGATTCCCTAAGGAACATGAATATACATAAGCCATAGAATCACAGAATCATAGAATAGTTAGGGTTGGAAAGGACCTTAAAATCATCTAGTTCCAACCCCCCTGCCATGG
>WYDI02029907.1:5793-20323 GCA_009867235.2 Psittacus erithacus
TATCACTACAGTCCCTAATGAAGAGTCCCTCCCCAGCATCCCTATAGGCCCCCTTCAGATACTGGAAGGCTGCTAGGTGTGAAGCATTTTCAGTAACACGCTTCAACGTTCTATTATAAAATTAAACCACTACTTTTATTCATTTCCGTCCTGAGCTATAACTTCCCTGCCCTCTTCAGTATTTACCTCTGATAAATTATTTACGCAATCAAAAGTCTCCCTACTAAGAAATTGCACCACTTAAAATGTCATCAATCTTTTCTGCTTTATACTCAACATTAAAAATAAAGATAAGAATTGGCACTGAGATACAATGTCTAACCACAGGAGTTAACAGGGGAGGATCAGAACAATAACTCAGGAGAGACAAAGTCCTTATACTTTAATTGAGAGCTCCATTGCCAGACCAGAAGAGGATTTTCCATAACAGTGTCAACAACCTCACTGCTTACACATCTGGATGAAGAAGTACAGAGGCAGCTGTGGAAAAGAACAAGGTGAGACAAATGGCAGAATGATCTCACAATCTAAAGTAGCAGTCTTTGAGAAGGCCCACTTCTGAGAGCTTAAATAGCAAAGCAGTCAATTCATTTTCATCTTTTTCTCTTTTTTTTCCACCCACATATCTTCAAGCATAGTGCATTATGAGAAGAAAGAAAGGCGTCAAGGCTTAAAAAAATTATAGAGGCTTGGCCTACATGATAAATGGAGAATACTTGGAAAAAACTTGATCTGCATTAAAAGTTATTACAGAAATATTTGTGAGTATTATATCTTGCTTCCCAAACCAATCAAACACCTGTCTGGAAATGATAACCAAAGCGCTTGCCACGTTAAGAAATGAGCTGTGCACACAGCCTTGCAATGATATTGGCACTATGACTAAGAATGCTCCCACCAGCGACAAGACTCACTCTTTCTCTGCTCATCTTCTCCTCATCTAGCAAAGCAGGTTACTATTCCTGATAGCACTGAAGAATTGTTCAAATCATTTTGTTTATAACTTCATGATGCATTGTTTTAGCAGAGTGGCAATATGCAGTACTTAATTTAATACTGCTAGATCTAGAGCATTTGCACTGGATTTTAACTGACGTACTGTGTGTCAAAATATTTGTTGTTTTTGTTTAGCATCTTTCCCTTTATAGCTACCAAAAAACTCTCTGAATAGACCATCTTACCAGCTCTGCTGCCACAGAACACACATCCCTCCAGGTCAGGTCATGTGGCTGCAATTCAAGATTTTGAAATAATGAGCTCTCCGATTAAAAAGATGCCTTTGAGTGATGAATAGATAGAAGTCAGCAACTGCTAATTTAGAAAAACAAAACCCAGTAAAGTTAAAGAGGAGAGCCATGACTTTTCTGGATCTGCTACAAATGTGTGAGTGTAACAACATATCACCTCTGGTTCAGGCTTACTCTTGATCATTTATATAGCATCCTCAGTAACTCCCATCCCAGGTAGAATAAATGCTTACACATAACATACACTGGCATATCTAGATCTATATCTTCTAGATCTATATCAGCAATAATATTAACCTAAAAGCACTTTTTTTTATTACTTTGTGCATCAAATAATTATTTTCTAGAAGAAATAAAAGGCTCAGTCTGCTTTGGCACTCTGCAGTTGGATTCAGTAGGAACATTACAACCGACAGAGTATGCATTTAAATATCGAGGGACAGGCATTATTTTTGGAGACACCAAGTACCTGGATCCATTACAGATCAGGCTGAGCCAGCTACAGAGCGTAAGCCAAGACTCTTATCTATCCTCAATAGACTAGGAATATCTTCAGGAATAGAAAGCACTTGTAGCAGCATTCAGGCACAAAAAATGTGTTTAGAATTAAATGCTATCATATACCTGAGGTAATGGGCTTCATACTGTCTTATTATCACATACACTGAAGCATAAAGTGATCAAGCTAATTATTTATCTTGATTTACATCATCCTATACTTCATACTGCTTTTTACAAGAAGTGTTCAAAGATTATAATCAGTACTATGCATACAATCACACCTTCCCAAATGTTCCTGCAGTCTGTTCAGTTAACTTAAGTTTTACTTCTGTTCTGCACAACAGACTCAACCAAATGATCAGCGTTGATCTCCTAACAGATTTGATGTAGTTCAAATATATTGGCCCCATCACCTCTAAGACTTTTCTCAGAAATAAATAGCTCCAGTTGTATTAATCCCTCTCCACCTTTGTACCATATGCCATGTTAAACTTCCCTAACCCCAAAATCTACTATATTTATAATCAAAAAGTAAAAATTAAAGTCAACGTTTTGAGAGACTTTCTTTCTATAAGTCCTTGGTACAATTTAAACAGTAAATACACTGCTTCACTTACACTTCTAATTCAAACCTTTATTGATCGACCTTTGCCAGCTCCCTGTGTTGGATTGGTGGGTACTAAAACACTTAAAATTCACAGCTCATACTTCTAAAACCTTCAATATAATCAGAAAGAATTCAGCTTAAACTTTCTCTTTTCTACTAATGTTATAATGAAGACCTAACATCTGTCCTTTTTACCAGTATGAATTTTACAAAAGTAAATTTTTAGAAACACAAACCTTTGAAGATGCAAATTCTTGCATCATATAACATCATCTTTAAATGTATACAAAATGTATACAAAACGCCAATATATACATTTGGAGATCTCATCATATAAAATAAAACTTGGTAAGATATCATAATTAGAACATTACAACAGATGAAAAAAAGCCTATTAGTACCACAACATAATTTTATATAACTATAAAAATACAGAAGTTGCTGTATTTCCACAGGCAACTGTAACCTAAATTAGGGCCTCAACTAAAATACAAGTCTTTCATTTGCAAAGATTTGGTAAGATTTATTTGTTACAGGCCACAGCCACAAAGCACTCTCCTGCTAGCACTTTGCGATAATTGGTGGGGATCCAAATAATTGCCAATTTTTTGTAAGTGGATACAGTTTATTAATCCAATACTGCAGAATGTTCCACAAAAGAAAAGACAGTAACACTAATTGGGATAACTGATCCTCGAATACCACAGCAACAGGTTTGGGTGGGAAGGAGATTAATCAGGGCAAAAAATTTAAAGTAAAACAACTCTGAAATGAGAGAAGATACTGGTTAGAAGTCCGGGCAGGAGTTCATAAGCTAAAATTCAGGAATTATATTTAAAATCCAGTACTCTGTTCCTAAGGACCTGTGCATATTGATGCGCTTTGAAGACACCAAATGCAAAATAGAAAAATAAATAAAAAAAAATTAAAAAAAAAATTAAAAAAAAAAAAAGGAAAAAATTTTACTTTGAGAGTTAAAGTAAAGGAGGTTGAGATAAATTTCCTGCAGGCTTCCACTGCTGTTGGGCAAGTCTGTGTTTGGTCTCTGGCCAGACCTGAGGATACATGAGCAGTTCCTGTCAGTCCTCAAATCTAACAGCCGCTGATGCCTTTCCCCTCTAATTTACAAGCGCCCTTTCTTTGCAGACAGTTTGAATTGTGTCCTGCTTCAAATCTGCCATCAAAGGGCTGTTGAGTTGGAAAATCCAAGATTAGGTTGCTCACTCTTTACCTTGTTTGTTCTAAATTCAGGCAGCAGCACTGCTCTTCAAGGATTTCTTTGTTCATGACCAGGTATGTATCAGATACCTGGATATCTAAAACAAAAACAGTTCAAAACAAATACTACATGCTGACCTCAAACTAACAGCAAAACACTGCACAGTGGATTTCTGTATACATTGGAAAATTGTTTTTCACAATAAGCATCACAGACTTTAAAAGATGGACATCTCTGGCACTAGACTTGCTCTCTTCATTTTGTTTTCTATATTTTTGAAATTCTCACTTTTTTCAAAGCAGTTCCCCTGTAGTCACGAAGGTGCCTCTAATAAATATCACAGCTGCAGAACTATATCATGTAGCTTTGAAAAAATGTGAAAAGATGTAGGAAATTTGAGACTTGAGCAGAAACTAAGATGCATATTTTTCAGCAGGCAAATGAAGGGACATGTAAAAAGCAGAAACATTACAATCAATCTAATAACATTTGACGACTTCTTCACAGTAATTTGTAACATTCTTAGCTCAGCCAAAAAGCTCAGTATTCGTTTCTGTTACGTATTTTCACTGGTGATAGTTTATTTGCCAAAATGGAGCATGCGCTCTTTCATATTCCTCTAAATCCTTTCTTAACACTCACCATTTCCACAGCACATATGCAATCCTTTTTTATTATAAGCAATCAGCTCTGTTGATACACATTGGCAGCTTCTGTTTCCCTTCCCCTCAATCCTGTGTTAAGACCTAAGCAATTTCTAGCATTGCTCTGCTCCTTCCACAAACAGCAACATCTTACCAAAACCAGTCAGCTTTATAGACCTTGCACCATTCATCCAGTGGTGCAGAAATCGCACCCCAGGAATGTGGTAGGGCTTCAGAACAAAGCCCACAAGACTTCCATGCCAACCAACACATGCAACTGGATAGCGGAGTGTAGAAAAATGGCATTTTGCTTTAATAAGAGGATGTCAACACCTTGTAACAGCATTAATTAGCTTGTCGCTTGGTAGGTACACATCTCTGCAGTCAGACAATCCCCATATTGGGGAGCACCACTTACAATGACTGCTACTGCTGAACCCAGGACACTGGGTTTATTTGCCTATTTTAGAAATAATATTTGTATTTGAATTGTAACCCGAGTAATCTCACTGCTTCAAGTGTGTTGTTTTGCTTACACAACAGTCACATGCACCAGTTCCCAAAAATCTACAGCACTTGGTATTTTATTTGCACAAGGAGGTAAATTGAACTCCATTATACCCATCTGGCTTTTCTGAAAGGTTAAGTGGTGATAAAGATGGAAAACTTGGGAATTAATATAGTCAGGATAACTTCAGTTCTCCCTTTTTAAACTCATTGCTGCATGAACAAAAGCTTAGGAACACAGATTTAGTTCCAGCTTAAAAAAAAAATAAAATAAAATAAATTACTGGTTCCCAAGAATCTTGTGAAAACTAACATGCATTTTACATTTTCCAAACAAATAACCAGGATCAGAGGGTGCCATCTGATTCTATTAGAAGCCTGTCTTGAGCTCTACATTGCCAGAGATGCTGCAGCAGTAGCCTCACTCCAGATAACTTGTTTTGTTAGTTTAGGTATCACTCACAGACATTGCAGGTTTTACTAAAATCGTCTTTCCAAAATGCTGCACTAGCCTCGTGGTTCATTGAAAAACCCTACAAGGTGAGCTTGCACAATCTCTGTCAAAGTGAGCTGGGAAGATTTATGCCAGCTCTTGTGGCAGATAACTGAAATGAAGGTAAATTTATTTTCTTCATAGTTTTTGCAGTCATATTGTGGCCCAGAAGCTTCACTGGTTACAAGCTTCCTAATCTGTGTTAAGAAGAAAATAATTAGATGAGAAAGGAACACTTTTCAGACAATTAGGTAACAGTAAAAAAAAAAAAAAACACCACCAAAAACCAACCAGACAAAAAAGCAACAAGAACAAAAAAAAAAAACACCACCAAACAGCAGCATTCAGTTCAGTTTCATTTCCTGTGTCATGACAGGGTCAAACCCTTCAAAAAGGAAACTTCCACTGGTAATTTCTAGGACAAATAGTTTTCCTTTAATTTAATTAACATGAAATGTCACTGATTTCAACGATGAAGTATCTGATGTCCTTCCCGTTTCTTCATTACAAAAAGGTCACATAAGCTTCTTGTTAGCATATATTATCTCCTAAAACACATATTTTGAGGAACAAAACCACCTCTTTTCTGTTATTTTAACTTCCATTTTATCCCTCTACACAGGAGGTGATTTAGATCAACAAATCACTATAATTGCATCTGGCACAGTTGCATTTTTCTGCTTCATCAAAGCTTATTTCAGTATTTTCTGACGGCACAGGGTATAACATTTTATTGACCAACAAAAAAACATCCTGAAATACATTTCCATCCCCCTCATATTGATTTAAGTCAAGCTTGGCAACCATTTCAAATCAAACATTTACAGTCTGCCAAAACAGCCTGAAAGTGGATGCATGAAGGGCTTCAAAAGCCTCAAAACAGCAAGCCATTTTACTCCAAATTCAATAAACAGGGTCTCATCTCCAAAGCGTCAAATCTTCACAACCTATCAAAGCCCACAGACAAGTAAAAAAGATTTGAGGAGATCAGTCCATTTAGTTTATCAAATGAAAGGTTAAGTGGTAGCTTGATCAGTGTCCTCTTACCATCTACAAAACACTGACAATCCTTTAATTCAACATTCCAAACTACAAAAGATCCAGGGTAGCTCAATAAAACAAAACAAGACATAAAAGCCAGCTTTTAAATAGTGGGGCAATTGAAAACTAGAATGAGATGCCATGAGGTGAGGCGGATTCTCTGCTACTGGGATGGTGTCCAAAAAGAAAAAAAAAAAACAAAAAAAAAGCACTCTTTCCTACAAATACTCTTATTCAACAGCATTTAGTTCAGAAAAGTTTAGCTGACATAAAAGCCCACATGTCACAAATGGTCTCTTACTATCTTACAGTTTTGCATCGATATTATCAATACTAGCTGCTAGAATAACAAGACACATGTCTTCAGAGACTAATCAGCCTCCAGAGAGAATAAATACTTTAAGGTCTTTTGGAGAAACCAGCAACTGAGAGTTACAAAGAAGATGACACAGAAGGAGAAATCGAAGAACAGAAATTACTGACTCCCAACGGAAGGTCCCAAAATTTGCAAAGTGGTAACACCCACTAAGATTAGGTACTTGCATATTTTCTCACTTATGTAAATGCTTTTCCCTGTTTGATTTGTAATTTGTATCATCTGCCTCTCCCACTCCTCCTTTTACTGAATGGTAAAAGAATACACATGGGAAAGATCATGCATTTGAATTTCTGTCATTCTGGTAAGCAAAGCCACAAAGGAAAATGTTTTACATGTTAAATATTTCTGAAGCCTATGAATTGTTTTCCAGTGAAAGCTGATGACGGTGTGATACCTCTCTGAAGACATATATTCATCAAAATTGCTTTCCTGTTGTCCTATACATAAACTATAAGCCTCATAATTTAGGAACTATTTTCCACACTACCAGTGAAATTTTATAACATGTACAAAATGAAGTTTATACCATACAAAACTCTAAGCATCACGTAAACACACAGAAAGTGTCTTTTTAAATAGCAAAGCCTGCTTCTTCCAACACCTCCTGCCCAAAACTGTTCAGTCCATATTAATGAGGACAGGGTTTGACTAATGTTAACAGGCATCACATGCATTCAACCTGCATAGTGTTAGTATTGACTACATAAAGATATTTGATATTTATATAAAGGCATTTTACAGTAACAATTGTGTTCACATACAAACCATTTCTATCCTTGAGAGTTTCATGAAAAATGTGTTAATTTCTCTAGCAGACATAAGAGTCTTAGGTTCTTATACACAAGATCAAAGCAAGTATCTTAAAGTTCACTTCAGTACAGCAAAGGTTGCACAGAATAGTAACCATGAATATCATAATACATTAATGTTACTTTAATTGCTGCATGACATAGCTTCAATTGCTTGTAACATCAACCGCCATAAAATCACATTTGCGAAACGAAGATGTTGAAAAGTTACTTTTTAAGCTGTGCTGCAGCTCTGTTAAAATTAATACGTGTAACTTCTTCAAATGTTAACCAACAAATTAAGGTATATAAGTATAAGGCACACTACCAAGGCAGAGGGTATGAAACATAAACTTGTATATAATAGTTTTTAACTTTAAAGTTGCAAGTATGAGGAGTTTGTTCATTTAGAAGAGCAGCTGTTTTGTGAAATTCCTGCTGTTATTGCCTTGCTTCTGTTAAGTACAAAGATTCTCAGTGTGGTAATAAACTATCAGTGATCATTTGTGAGATGCATGTCTAACCTTAGCAATAAAGACTGTGAAATGTACACTCTGATACCTCTACCACAAAAGCATTAAATATTTCCTACAATAGTTTCACTGAGCTATTTAAAAAACACAGGCCTGATTCAAAAACAAGTCATATTTTTATCTTGCAGCCTATGTCCATTTCCTTTCCACAGCCATTTGAACTGAGGTCAGCAGAAAAGATCATGGCAGTGATTGGAGGGTTTCTGTAGGAGAGGACAAGGTGTCAAGCACCTGAAATGGGTCAATGGGTAGCAGACCACATGCAGAAGAAGGAACCACAGAGTGGTAGCACTCTTCTCTGTTACTTGGGTTCATCTCCCAGAGGAAATTTTTCACTTGATTAGCAGCTGGACAAGTGTAGCCCAAGCAGACTGCTCCAGACACACCTACATACCAGGATATCAGGTTGCTACAGCTACAAAACAAATCTCCAGCAGATACATCATCTGCAAGAGAAGCTGAGGGCAATGGTCTTCTCCTCTTTGCCTTGACTGCTAGGGCACTGTTTCTGAAATCACTCAAGGCTAAATGATTGCCAGTACATGCACATCAGCAAATTGTTATTAATGACTGTAGCATGCAGGAGTGCTAATTCCATGGTACCAGATGGTGCTTTGAAAATGGTGCTGACTCATAGAAGAAAGACGAATAATGAGATACTAAGCTACTAATAATTTAGCTTGACTCTAAATCTCAGAGTGGCATTGTCTTCCAGTAAATATCCCATAACAACCATCAAGTAAAGAACCAGCCAGCAAATAGCTGAGCAGCAGAAAATTGCATTGTGACTACCTAATGTTTTGTGCTTTGATATTAAAAGGGGAACAGATGGTGGAAAAAGGAAGCAACATTACCGGGGTGAGGAAAGAACATTCATCCTTCTTTTGGGACAGCCCATTGACACAGGTAGATCTGGGCTGAGTAGCATGTGGCATTTTTGTATACCTTTGCTGTGTTTGTGGTAATGAAGGCCTCTCTCCACCGCAACCACAGAGGCACCCACACAGATGCTCAAATTGTGTTTGATTTTAGCAGCCTCTGAGCAAGTCACCGGGTGCTGGTGCATCCAAAATCTTATTTCTTTTTTTGAAACCAGATTTTGATCCCACAGCCATTTTCATAGGTTTAACTTTAAAGTGTAATTTGGGATTTTCTACTGTCTCGCAAACAGACTTCCACAGAACTAAAACACATTTTCACCCTTACACAGTGTCCATTCCATTTAAACACACTGAGATTTTTACTCAAAAGTTTTTGGCTGGGTGATCTAAGTCAGAACCTAACAATATTTTCACTTTATTTGCATTTCATATCCGTACCTACTTTAAATTATAAACATTTAAAGAATACATCCTGCACCAGCAGGTTCATTGTCAGGGTCCATTCTCTGCAAGCCATCTAACTGGCTGCAACGCCAATGATGATCTTGCTTTACTAAAGTTACAGGGAAACCCTTAACACATTCTTATGTCCAGCTGTGAAATCAAGTTCAGTTGCAGTAGCATAAGCAGCTTTTTTCCTTCCCGCAGCATTCAAAGCCCCAACAATGACGCTGTTTTCTGTCTAAAACCATGTCCAATTTAAATGAGTGATTTATTACAATTAATGCAAATGGCTTAAAGGAGATTTAAAGGACTATTAGATATCTACACTAAGTCAAATGCACTCATTATCTGAAGAGAATCTAATTATTCTGACATGCAAACAAATGTTTGTGAACATACAGACTCAGGAAATTTAAAATCATCTTCCAGTTACAACCAAGTACTTAATGATATTCCAGAACAGCATTTTCAGTTTGAGAAAAATTAAACTACTTAAAACTAAATAGGTTTCCATTTAAACCTCAATTTTACTTTCTGATGGACTATATTTTCAAAGAAATGGCTCACATTAACAATAAAGGAAGCATTTAGAGCAGAAAAGTACTCATAAGACAATTAGTAAATGTAATGATAGGCTCAGTCTTGTAGAAAGCAAAGAGGAAATTTTTCCCAAAGATGCCCAGGTTAGACATGAGATACTTGATACAACTGCCTTCCCTGCCGGTGTAAATCCAGAGAAGCCCCAAAGTCAGCCCACTGCCTACTTCTGCATTCACTTGCTGAAGAGGAAAGCAGAGGGCAGAGAGTGACATTGGGTAACATGGTTTAGTGTGAGGTGCCCCTGCCCATGGCAAGGGGTTTCGAATTTGATGATCTTAAGGTCCTTTCCAACCCTAACTGAAAAAAAGAAAAAATAATAAAAAAGAGAGGAGACAAACTCAGCAAAAGTGGGTTTTCTGATACTTCTACCACAATTCGATGGAGGAAAATGAGTGGGAGAAGAGGCCCCAAAAAGTGATCTGCTACAGAAATAATGTTCAATGAGGAGGAAGTTTTCTCGACACAGAGAGAGTGCCAAAGAAATGAGTGGTTGAGGTCACTCCAGATCTCTGCGAGAACAGATTTCAGTTAGTCACATTAAGAATACAGATAAGTGCCTTGAAAAGTAATGAGCTTTCATCTGTGAACTCCTTCAAAAATATCCTAAGCCTAGAAAGCCATTACTCTGTCATGCCAGAGCAGTCTCTTCTTCAAGGGAAGGCATGCGTCACCTGTGAGGAAATTTGAGAATTGTCCGCACCATGTTGTCCTACTTCTTCGATCAATTGGCACCATCAATAAATTTTGACAGAAAGGAACATGCAGGAAGATGGGCAAATTGCCTTTACCCAGAAGTCTCCCTGGCAAGGAAAATAAAAATTCTGTCTAGTTCTAAAAGCGAGCATATACTGACATCGAGCGGTACAATAAATCTCCCATCCCTATTCCCTGTAGGGTTTCCCTTGGTTTGAAACAACAGTTTACAATTTGTGCTATCTTTCTTCATCTCTCTGAAGGTAATGGCCATTTCTTGAATACTTTACCCAGGACTTCTTCACTGAAGGCTTCACAGTTTGCTCTAATGAGGAGAAAAACAAAAATTAAAGGGTGCAATTATGTATTTACCAGATGTGTGCTCATTCACATGACAGCTCTCTGTCACAACTCATAACCACAACTGGAATAATGAATAATGTGCATTTTGCTCACTTAGATAAAACAATTATTAGCTCTGATCATTAACAACATGATGCATTGGTTAGACATGAGAGCAGCTAATCAATCTGACTGAAACTAGGGATATCACAGATTTAGGGAGCAGATCAAAGTGAAAGCTTCCAGGAAATAACAGTTTTTCCAACACATTTCAATTTTCACCATGGTTTCAGAATGGGGGGCAAGTCATGAGGCTCTTAATTACCTGACAAAGCTATTAAACAAATCTCCACAGCACCTGCTAAATATGTAAAGGAAGAGTGCTATTTAATATGTGAATCAGAGCCAATAGTCAAGACTAAAGTACTCCTTAATTGTGAAAGGAATTTGAAACCCAAATTTGTATTCAAAAATACAAACTGTGTGTCTCTTCTGCACACAGCAACACACACCTTTTCAGACTGTACACATCAATAGATACAAATAGACAGCTCTATAAACTGATGCACAGTATTTGGGCTACAAGTAAGCCTGCAAATTTCTAGAAAAATAGTCTCGAATCCCAGCATCATTTACACTTCTGACCTCCATTATCAACATCTACATCTTATATCAGAAAGGGAATGCTCCCCTCTATTTTCCACTAATGAGTAATAGTAATCCACTAATCTGGATTATTATGTCCAAATTTGTGGTCCCAAGCATGGGAAGGACATCGATGCCCTGGAGTGAATCCACTGGAGAGTCACCAAGGTGATCAAAGGCTACCATGGCAGATATGAAGAGAAGCTGAGAGTTGGGTTTGTTCAACCATTAGAGGAGGCAGCTCAGGGAGGACCTTGATGTTGGAAACCACCACATCAAAAATAAAAGTCCATAGTGGGGGTTGTCAGACACTGGAACCTTTAGAAGTTGTGAAATATCACATCCTTGGAGATGCTCAAAACTCAACTGAGCAACATGATCTAATTTTGAAGCTGGAACGGACTTTGAAGCCAGACATGCTTTCAGCAAGGTGTCAGGCCAGATGACCTCCCGAGGTTGCTCCCAACAAATTATTCTGTTACTTGATATCTTAATACTTTCTAATACATTGTTACTGCAGGTGTTTCCCTACAGAAAATAAAAAGTCTAATGCATAAACAAACAAACAAACTGAAAATATGCTGGTTTAGGTAATGTATGAAAATTATTATTATAGATCTCCAAGCTCTCCAAGACAAGGAATAAACAGTCAACTCAACTGGGAGGAAATGTATTCTACTGAAAATACAGTCCTCTCTCAAATGCATTGTCTGGCATTTAGTCAGATTTTTGTGACTCTTAATTCCCTTTATTTCCTCTATGCTTACACTAGACCTCTATATAAAATATGCTAAACATGCCTCAGAGCTACATCAAAAATTAGTTTATATAGAATCCACAATGAAACAAATTAATCTCTGGCACTCTCGTGTGTGTAATGATGAAAGGGATGAATATAACCCAAGCACATATAATTGCTACAAAGACAGATACAGCTCCATTTTTGAGTCCCCTATTCCCTGATTTTCTTGTCACTTTCCAGCTGTGGGACTCTTGGTCAGGATCCAATTGTTCAATTACTGCATTTTCCCCAGAGCTCCAATTCTCTCTTATTTCATGGGTTTTCAAGGTGACACCCTGTGGACTGTTGTTTTGTGGCCTTAATTTCAGCTTTCACACCAAGTTCAGCTGGCAAATTCTTGTTCTCCACTACCTGTATCACCTCAGCCATGCTGAGTTTCTTATTGCGAAGGAATCAACATCAAAGGCTGTTTCAGTGGAAAGGACTGCAACAGCCACAATAAATGGTTGAAGCCATGGACATGCATCACCTGCTCTTACAAGGCATAATTTACCAATAGCTATGTGATTACAATGGACAGTTTCCTGTTCCAGAGACAGATTGCTTTAACACTGCAGCAAGTACTACCGTCTTTGGTACGTGTGCTGACTCTTTAATGATGAATACTTTTCAATATGCAAGTGGTAATGCAAATAATGGCTTAGTTATACATAGAAAAATCTTTTCAACACAATAAAAATGTTATCTCATGTTCCCAGTGTAAGAGATGTCCTGTTTAATTGCACTTGAAATGTGAAAATATTTAAAGTTTTATATAATAATAAAAATAGAAAGCTGTATAATAAGCAAAATAAATGCAGTCTTCCAGAAACAGGGGAGAATGGGCCAAAAATAAAGAACAGAACGTTTTATATCACGGCATGAAATAACTTAATTTTTCTTATGACCATGAGCAATAAAATATATTTTTTCCTAATAGAGGAACCTGTGTGTCAGCATTTGTGAAAGAATGCAGCACTATATTATGCCAAAATTGCACTTATATAATTTGTTAATCAACTCACCATTACCTTAAATAATAATTAAAGCTACTAATACCTCTAATCAGGATTCTTAGACTGTTCAGATAAACTTCCAAGACAATCAGATCACTTACACTTCCTATCTGGTTCTACATTATATACAAGCACATAGCACTGTAGACTTAGAAAATATCACACAAGGGAAATTAAAGGACACTTTGATTTTAATCTCAGGATCATCTACTGTTCAATTCATTTAATTAATTAAAATAAGTGATCCCTGTACCATCCAGAATTCCCTACCATAACACTTGTTTACTCTAAATAGAATGTCAACGAGAAGATGTTTCACTAAAAACTAGCTAACTCCTGCTGGCCAGAGTGAATTAAAAAAGGCGGTTCTGAAAGAGGAGTGACCTTCCTTCTTCATAGCAAATATTTTTTTATTATGCAGATTCCCAACCACATATTGTCACTTCACTGATCAAAGTGAACTTATTTTCCTTTCTAACAACATTATAATGAACAATTTGAAAACTTGAAGCCTGCAAACCTTACTAAAACTGCTTATTACAACACATTTTCCTTCCTTTTTCACTCAGTCAAAAAGCAAAACAAAATTTTTGTCTCCACTAATGAAATGACCTTTCACATCTCATTTGAAATTCTTCAAATCTAATGTCTCACATACCATGACACTGGATTTTACTCCTCTGTGACACTCAACTACCACCACTGCTTTCGCATGCACTGAATAAAAAACGCAGATTCACACTGAAAATTCCTTGTTAACAATGCAAGGCTTTTAATACCTTTTCCTGCAAAATTCAACACATTGTTTAGTGCCGTTTTCTAAACTTCCCTCATGCCTTCTCTTATTCCTGCCAAGACAAATGTGCCAGAAGTACACATACAATTCCCCATCATACTTCACTAGCCAAATAAGCTTTCTTCTCTTACTCCAGATCTGTTTTTTCTCAGACAATGATAGTTGTATATTAAACCTCAAGGATAAAGCCCCTGTCCATCATAGTTGAAAAATTATGGCAGTCAGGTGAAGATCCCGATGACTGGAAAAAGGGAAATATAACCCCCATTTTTAAGAAGGGGAAAATGGATGACCTGGGGAATTACAGAGCAGTCAGTCTCACCTCTGTGTCTGGCAAAATCTTGGAGCAGATTCTCCTGGAAGGCATGCTAAG
>WYDI02029907.1:20423-35845 GCA_009867235.2 Psittacus erithacus
GGAGACCTCATAACAGCCTTCCAGTATCTGAAGGGGGCCTATAAGGATGCTGGGGAGGGACTCTTCATTAGGGACTGCAGTGATAGGACAAGGGGTAACGAGTTAAACAGGGGAAGTTTAGGTTGGATATAAGGAAGAAGTTCTTTACTGTAAGGGTGGCGAGGCTCTGGAATGGCTGCCCAAGGAAGCTGTGAATGCTCCATCCCTGGTGGTGTTCAAGGCCAGGTTGGGCAGAGCCTTGGGTGATATGGTTTAGTGTGAGGTGTCCTTGTCCATGGCAGGCAGGTTGGAACTTGATGATCTTAAGGTCCTTTCCAACCCTAACGATTCTATGTTTCTATACTATTAACAATTTCTTAGTACTCCCTTATTAATGGCACCAGCAGAGACTAAAACGTTTTTCTTTAGCATTAAGAGGCACATAACCACATAGATGTCATTTCCACCAAAGATAACTAATGCTTGCACATCTAGTTCAGATACTTCAACAGACACACCATGGTTTATTTGCATTATCAGAAGCGCCAATCAGTGCATAAAGAACAAATAGGAATAAAGAATAGCCTTAACTTGTTAGAGCTGGTGTATTCTCAACTTTTCTAATGCTCCATTTCTTTCTTGCATGCCTTTGCAAACAAACCTGGAGGCACCTCAAGGGAAGTTACACTACAGCTGCTACACCTGTGTTTGTCATCTTACATACAACATTGTCAGAGCCTGGATGTGGCTTTGATAAAAGTCATCCATTTACAAGACAGCTGTGCCATCACTACTGCTTCTGCTGTCTGATTTTAACCACTTTCTATTCTCAAAAGACAATTGGAATAATCTACATTTAGTAGAATAACAGAGAGAAGATCCAGTCTTAAGCCACTACAGAGTCTTTTAGGGATGAAACTCCCAGGCATACTATGAGTTAACTGCATATATCTCTGCACAAACATAAAAAGAGAAAAATTTCTTAGGTCTATGTGAAGAATCACAAATCACTTAGCTGAAAAATGTGGCTTGAACTGGAGGTAAAGTGGTGGGAAGTCACTATTATTTTTTTAAAGAAGATATTCTGAAAACTGCCTTTAGGATTAACTCTTCCTGTGTACAGAAGGATATTGCTGGAAGTAGCTGGAGGAATTACGAAGATTAACAAATTAGACTTGATCAAATGCTTTCACAGCATGGCACCAAAATTCTGAGGAAAGCCTTTACCAGATTTTTCTCCTCAGGTCTCTTTAAAAATTGATTGTTCAGAGCAATCTTGGGAATCTTCAAACAACTGGGAACAAACTGGTATTTGAGAACTAGTTACACCAGTCAAGGTTTTAGCACTTTCTCAGCGCCTGAATACAAAAACCTTTTACTATCCTTCTTTCAGAGCTTTTAAGCCACCCTTTGTGGCTAAGGGGAAAGGAAAAAAAAAAGTCGCATGGATATGTCACATTCCCAAGGGGGGCTGGGGAAGGGAGTGTCAGAAAAAACTTTTTGGATCACTTGGACTGAAGACTAAAACACAAGCTATGGTTTCCATGAGACAGTGCAAAACTGCCAGCTGCAGGGAAGCAGAAATCTGTGTCAGGTTGGCCATGTCTACATGAAAACATCCAAAGACAGCCTATTGCTTGTCTCTTCAGGGCTGGCTTGGTGAAAAACATTGTGTCAGGTCCAACCAAACCCTTTCAAAGCAGTTTTTGGCTCTTACTCCTCGCTGTGGGTTCTAGCACCACTGAAAAGAGCCTGGCTTCATTATGTTTGAATCTACCCTTGAAATGGTGCTATCACAGCCCACTCTGTGCACCTCAGAGGGACCTCAGCTGCCTTCCTTGAAGACAAACATAACATCTACCTTTTTCCAGTCATCAGGGATCACCTCAATCACCTCAGTTTATAGTTGACTGTAATCATATCAACCTGCTCTAGCAGCTTTCTGGATATGCCATATTACCCCAGATTTGAAGATATGTGGCTTCTTTATATAGCCCTAACCTGCTGCTTCCCCACTATTGACAGCCTCTCTCCTTCCTGAAGCTTATTGATGGACATAGCAGTCTAAGAATAGGTTTTTCCTGTGAAAACTAATGTACAAAAAGGCTTGGACAGCTACAGCCCTTTCTGCACCATCTACAATTAGTTAGTCTCCCTCATTCACGTATGGGAAAATAGTTACCTTGAACATGCTCTCCCTACATGTGTACTTGTAAAATCCCTTTTTTCTGCTTTTTTTGGGCTTTCTTTAGAGCTCCAGCTGATCCATGGCCTTTCTGATTTTCTTCCTTTTTGCCTGAGCAATGCTCTTCAACTCCTCTATTGCCCACTATTGTTTCCATTTTGTATACTTTCTTTTTGCATTTTTGTTCACAGAGAAGCTCCTTGCTTAGCCAAACCTGTTAGAATTTCCAGTCTTCCTGCAAAACAGCAGCTTTCAACCAGTTTTCTTAAAAATTTATCTATTTCTCCTGGGCACCATTCTTCATTCTGCCCAGCAATTTCCTAAAAAAGCTTAAGACTGCTTTCTTGAAAGCCGTGGTCTTACATCTGCTGCTCACTTTCCCACCCTTCCTCCAAATCCTCAATCCAGTTACCACTTTATGGTCACTGCAGCTCAAGCTACTCAAGGCTGTATTCTACTAAGTACTATATTTTATGGGATCAGTGGGTCAAGCAGAGCATTGCCCCCAGTTGCCTCTTTTACATTTGCATTAGCAAATTGTCACAGGCACTTGTGAAAACAACTTTACAGGACAAGAAAGCTTCTTCACACCTTGTCTTGGAAGTGGGAATATGCAGCTTTCACCTCTCCTCCATCTGCAGCTCTCTAAAGGAATATGGATCCGAAAACCACTGTGTTAAAAAGAAAAGCTATTTTGGCATGTGAAAAATCTAAAAGGCTCCAGTTTCTCCTATTTTTGAAGCATTAGGTTGGGCCTTTGAAAAGGAACCCTAAAACCTTTCCCATGTATGACAACCAGTGTGTGAAGGCACATTGGCACTAAATTAAGCTGCGGATTTTCCTTGTTCCAAGAGGGCTGCAGCCTGGCGAAGTAGCTTGCATTGCCTTTATTAGACAAACCTACCCACTTTAGTATTTTCAGTTCTCTTTAGTAAGGCACAACAGAAACACATCAGTCCTGCATGTTCTGTATAGAATAAATAAACAGATAAATACATGCGTACATAAATACTAAAATAAAATAACATAAAATAAAATAAAATAACATCAAATAACATAAAATAGTAGAATTCAAACAGTAGCCAGACTCTGGTTGAGGAAGATTTGAAAGTTAAGATTTGAAAGGTTAGGGGGTTTTCCACTTTTTCCCCTTCTACAAATCCAAATGGACTCCTTCAGAGAAATAACTAGATCTAGGTTTATCAGGCACCAAGGGGACTAGGGCTGCTGAGTCATGTTCTGATAGACATTATACATTAAAAAGCAGTTAAACAATTGTACATCAAAAAAAAGCAAAAAAAAAACAAAAAAACAGATTGTTGTCTCATTATATAAAGACAGATGATGGAAATCCATTGTACCAAATTTTTTTTTTGTATCAGAATACTCTCCAAAACTGGTAAAAAAAATTCTGTAGCTTACCCAAAAGGTATACTATGTAGCAACTTGAACAAATTTTCACTACCATTCGTCCTTCAGAAAGGTAGGCTTGGACAGAAATGCTGACAATATTTTTAACTGCAGTAGAGGTTTAATTATGAGGGATTTAAAGGTATCATTGAAGAGGACTTCATAAAGAAAAACATTTTTAAAAAGGCAAATAAAAATAACTTATTAGCAATCATGAAGTACCAGAGATCTTTTTTATTTGGCAGTGATCTGCTACAAAGTCTTTATCCTGATCTACAATAATTGGGCCAAAGTCCCTTTAAAGCCAATAGCACAAAATGGTGTTTTTATAGTTTCTTAGAAAACATTACACTTTTTTTTTTCCTTACCTGAAGCTTCAGCAGTTCTCTGCATGGGAGTGAAATAGAGAAGATTCTAATTTAAAACCAATTAAAGATCAGTCACTCCATGTGATCAGTAATTGTACTGTATTGAGATGGCATTTGTTTTCCAACCTCACACAATGCCATGAATATGGAAAAGCTCCAAATTATACTTCAGTGTAATGATAGGTTTTCTAACTACTGGTACGCAAATGAAAAGATGTGCTATACAAATCCTGATTGTCAAATAGCATTTTAATGCTTCTGAGCAGCCCCAAGTAGGTTTCCAAAAGCTAGAGGACCTGGACAATTAGCTGAAGAATTACATGTTGCTTTACCTTCTCCCTCTACATTACAAATGTCAAACCAGGATCAGCTGAAAAGAAATAATTACCTTTCCCCCTACCCAAAGTAACAGGATTTTCAAAGGAAATTAAGAAAATAAAATCACTGCTGGTTCCAAGATAATTAAACATTTAAAACTGCCTTGCTTGGCCTTGATGTTCACTCACAGAGTAATTACATTCCTCCTCATGGACACTACCTTTTCTTTCCACCTTCTCAACACACTCCAGAACATGAGTCTTGTGAAGCCTATGGGACTAAACTGAAATGAAGCGAATGAATCAGGTACATGAAGGCTACATGCTACCTTGGACAGTCAGACTCCAAGACAATAAGGTCTCAGAGAGGACCAATGGTCAGGACTGAGCCCTGATTTGCGGTTCATGTCTCTGAGCTTCAGCAGATTCCTTGTGGTACCCTGGAATGCTGCCTCATACCTCTGTATCTCAAGGTTTGCCATCAGACGGATGAGGACAGCACAACTTTTCTTACTTGTAGATGTTATGAGGATAAATATTGCCTAACCTTGATGTTGATTGAAGTTTGGTACCAGGCATCAAGGCATCAGTGTGAAGCCTGCTCTGTGATGCTGGATGCAACTCCAAAAATAAGAGATATTGGCAGAATTAGTGAATGTAAAGAAATAAGTATTTAGGTCATATATTAACAAATCAAAATTAAGTTAAAAAGAGTTCTCATTCCAAAAGCCCATGCATCAGTTGCCTTTACAAAGACAAAAATCACTCTATCTAAAAAATTATTCCAGCTGAAATTAACTACAAAACAGAAATTCAATGCATATGGCATTCTACGGAATCCAGTATGTATTTTAATATTTCAGATAAAAATCATTTCAATAAAGCTAACAGAATTAGAAAATAGTGTAGGGATGCTATTAACCAGGACTGTTCCTATGTGCATGAGATGCTACATCTACCCGTGACTAACAAGGCTCAAAAGTGCAATAACTGTTGCTGCCATGCACCGTTAATTTCCAAGAGACACTACAAATTATGTCAGAGTAGATGATGACAGAGGTCCTTCTGGCCTTAAAATTAAATAGTGTTTGCCTGCACTTTTTTTCTCCACAAGAGTTTTGCTGTATGCACAAAGCATTTGCGCACTTTTTCAAACACATTCAGCATAGAAGCCCTCTAAAAAAAAAAAAAAGGCATGGAATGTGTGCATTGGATAAATCATTAGGCAGTGATGCCACAGGATCAGGAAATAATGGTGCAAAACAAAACAGAGAAGCCAAACACTTCTTCACACCTCTCTCATACCCTGATGTCCTCAGAAAGCCATGGGAATACCCTGTGCTTCCGGGCTGAACTGTGCTAGACCTGTCTCAGTTTCTTTAAATAGGAAATTTCACACCTACTTTGATACAAGAAATCCTCTTGGAGCAGGTTAAGTAAAAGTCAAATAGGAATGACTTTGTTGAGACATTCAGGGTAGGATGCCACCACCTGGGGTTTTGCTATCACCAGCCATAAAAATCTTGCTTTCTGCAGCCTGAAATGCAGCTCACACTTTCCATTTGAAATTTACAGACGGAACTCTCAAGACAGCTTTGTATTTGCTAATTTATTTTTTTAGGACATTTGGAAGAAAGAAAAACAAGAAAAACTGGCAACTTTTCCTTTTGTTCAGTAGTTCGCTTCCCTCCTGTGAATGCTTTTACTTTTCATTCTCATACTTTAACATGTTGCTGATTTTATACCCTTTCTTTTCTACCTTTGGGTTAAAGCAATTAATAATAAAAGTCGCATGAAAGGCAAAACTACAGAGGAAAACAACACAGACTGAAGACTGTGCTTGGAAAGGAAAATGTGCTCTTCAAGTGGACAGTGTCTAGTGGCCTGGGGAGAAGACAGAAGCTGAAAATAAGCAAATCTCTCAGTATCTGCAAAGACAAAGGAATCCTGCTGCTTTCCAGGTGCTGGGAAACAGTGGGGCTATCCCCATAGGATGTACCCACTGCAGTTATACCCTTGTGTGCCTGTCATGGTCGTTTGAAGGCACATTTTTATACAACCTCCTAAGGCCATGTTTTCCCGTGTCTGCCTTAAAATACAATACCTGCACAAGTCAAAACTCACTCTGCACAGTCCTGCTGCAGCTCTCTGCAGTCACTAGTCACCTGCTACCTACAGCAGCTTTCACCAATAGTGGAAAGGTGAGAAAAGCTCGTCTGAACACCCCACAACAGGGGGACAAGCAGCTCCAAAGGCTTCCACAAACCCAAAAAAGAGACTTTGTACTCACATCACGGAGCCCCAGCTGCATTCCTTGATAACCTGGACCAAGGCACACAACACATGCAGCTGCTTCAAGCACAAAATGGTTCTTTGATTATTTTTCTCTTCGTTGTTTGTAATTTAGGAACAGCTACTTATTATAGGTGCTGGTGCTTATTGCTCCCTCTACAATTCTGAAACTCTGCTTCTGGCTTTGCATTATTATTTGGCATGGGTAACAATTCACACAATTCTGCATTTCACAAATCCTAAATTACTGATTAGCAGTGTTAACAAAACAGACCTTCCTCTTTCCATTTCTGCTAATGAATATGTACATGAGTTTTGCATTAGGTAAGAAGGTAGGTATAAAGTACATCCCCTGCTGTATGCCCCGGTTTAAATTATAGCTGTAGGGTTAATTGAATACCCCAGTCTAATCTCCCTGCATAGGCATTGCACCAGGCTACAAGTAATACTGCATCAGCATTTTGACTTGAGTTTATTTTTTAAACAACTGTTATAAAACACTGACTGCAAAGAGAAAAACAGCATTAGGGGGAAATATTTAAAAACAATGGCCCTGCTGAGATCACCAGAAAGGTTCTATTTTAGCAGGCTCAAGAATAGCATTTTTCATACTTCAGCACATTTTTACCAAGCTACTCCTTTCTACTTCCTGAATTTATAGGCTATCCTTGTCAAGAACAGAACAACAAAACCACTAAGACCATAAAGATATGGAAGAGTTATCTGGATTAGATAGACAGTTCAGCCCATTTGATGGTTTGTTTTTAGAAGACATGCTTTTTACCACATATCACATTAATGTAGAAATACCTGTTCATACTTCTTATTCATTCCTAAAATCCTACAGGTTTGCAGAGTTTATATGATCTGCATTTTCCCCTCAATATATAAAATAGTATTACCAATATTCTCACAAACCCTTGGGTATTACTGGTTTTATATATATTGGTATTTCCACTGTTATCTCATTGCTTGGCCATGTAGTCATTAGCAGGTCGAGGATCAGAAGTAGTTATCTGATTTTATAAAATTGACATAATTTTAATAAAAAGGGCTTTGACCAAAATTCAGACAAGCCCAACCCAAATCAGCTATGTCAATCTTTAAGGCCTGCCCATTTTGAAATATAAACAAGCTACATGTCACATTCGCAATCCATATGTTGTTCTCTCTGTAAGTATCTGTTGCATGGACTCAGTTATCTCAGTAATGGCTGGAAACAGCCATAGGCCTCCCTTATGAATATAGGAGAACAGCTACATCTCACACTTAAAACCTGACAAGATAGCAAGGGACCTATTGGCTATGTTTGTGTTACAGGTCTTCCTCATCAAAGTTCAAAACCAGAGCAACCCTTTCCCATTATAATGCTGAAAGAAAATGGCCCTAAACCAGCAACACCCACCAAGAATAGTGACTGCTAGCATTAACCACCAACACCAACTATTGGCACATATTGCAAAGAACCATGACTGAACAAAAGGGTACGAATGGCTTTTTGATACTTACTCAGTCTTAGGGAGTCTCTAAGCAAGCATAACCTCATTTTTAAAGCTGCTTGGTTTTGAAACCAGTTAAATCCTTAACAAATCACTGAACTCTTTTCAAGGCAAACTGTGTCTGAATTGTAAGACAAAGAAGGAGAGAACTTATTCACAAAGAGTGGCTAAAGAAATTCTAGTGTTAGACAATAAAGCTGACATTCCAAAGTAGGAGGGAGATGAAGACAAAAAGCACTCAAATCCTTCTCAGTCCAGTCAGCAAGAGAGTCATGAAAGTGACATCTGACTCACTTTCTGGTGTCTCAGGAACAAAAAATGTTTAATACAGCCAGTCAAAAAACCCTGTTTTTTCAGGAAAGGGCATGCAGTGGGATCCCAACAGGAAGCTGATGATGCTTAAAGAAAGCAGAGAAATCTGAAACCAGGAGTCTGCTGCAGTTTACCTCCAAGGCACACCAATGGTTCCTGCTGCTGTGAGTAGTGGTAACACACCCCTCTGCACTGGCAGAGGGCTAGAAATTTGCCATTAAAAACTGGGACTGAAATAGCAAAACTTTTTTCCTAACATCAACAAATGATAGTCAAGGGTAATATTAGGGACTCACTGATCATCCCCCATTTTTAATTTGTTCTCTGTTCCTGATATGTTCCCTTTAGTGAGCACAACCACATGTCCAGACAAACTCATCCAACAACTACTGCAAGTAAGCATAGGCTGTAGAAGCCATCTGGCCCTAAAGCTGTATTGAAAAGATGAGATTTTTTTAAGTATACACTGATGCAATTAATGTATAGGCTGTTCCTGACCCAAGAGTGTAAATTCCAATATGCATTAAAATGAATTAGGCAAGTGGAAATAGCTTCTCACACCAGGAAGGTATTCTGCATGCTACATAGTAATTAATCTATTTAAAATACAAAAAGAGAAAAATTAAAAACATCCTCTTAAAATTCAAAGAGATTAAGCCAGCAGCAAGGTCAAATTTATAAAGGAGAAAGAAACACAAAATCAGTCAGTAGGGCTCCAGAATAATTTTGCATATGTCCTCTATTGATTGAGATCTCATAAAAATGAACAGAGAAGGATCTCTGACAGAGCTATGCCCACCTCCTGGGTACTTCATTAGCTCCCAGCTCAGCACACAGGGTGCAAATACAAGTTGATATAAGGTGGCTGAAGTGTAGCTTGTATGTATTAGATACATTAAATTTTGCACATTGAAAGTCAAAGTTCTTATATAATAAAGCACAAAATTCCGAAATTAAATATTGGAGTAATAAATTCATAGCAATTGCCTCACTTCAGGGATCTATTTCAGAAGTGCCTAGAGAATAAAAGTAAACAGCAAGAAGAATAACAGGTTCAGTGAATTTCCCAAACTGCTTATCAAAAAGTCTCTTATTTTGTTTCAATCATACCATCCCAAACTCAAAGGAAGAGCATACTATGAGTCCCTCCAGTGTCGTGCCTCCCCAGGCAAACAGCTGTTTAAGGGTAAAAACACCACACCGTCAGCAACACTATTTCTTTAACATCACATTAGCATGTATGGAAGATAGCATTAAGCTTAGCCAACAGCTTAGTTTTAATGCCCAGTAACCTTCAGCTGCAATTCATGAGTTATATAACTTTAAATACAGGCATTGATGTACAAACTACAGCTGTAGGACAACTATCAATAGATAAGACATTGCAGAAATTTGTATAATATCACCCAGGGGTTTAGCACTTGAACCTTGGTGGTGGCTTGCATTTTTATACGGCAACAAGAACTGAGCAGACGTTGTTTCTAAGCCCCTTAAAAGCACCAGCAAAACAGAACAAGAATATGAACAGAAACATCAGTTTGCAGCGTGTTTTTCACTGTTGCTTTTGTGGACTGCTGACAACCTAAGTTCTTGCATGGGATGGGTTTTTTGGTACAGCTGGAGATTGATAAAGAATCCCAATCCTGCATCTGACATACAGTCTTTTTGGTTATATTGAATTTTGAAGTTTTTTAGGAGTTGAAAAATTACTACACCTGCCAACAACATGTTATATGCATCAACTGTGTGTCTCCAAGAAAATGAACTTGCCATTCTGTCAAAAATTGTCTGCTTAGGGATGTGTGATTAGACTTCAACCATTGCTGTAGAAACGCCATTCTTTCTTCCAGTTCATTGATTTCCAGCTCAAACTTTAGTCATGGACTACAGATTATATAATACCATAAAATTAATTGTGAGTGTAGCAACTGCTTATAAAAAAAAATTAACTCCGATTGCATGTTTTGAATAAAAATGCACTTTTGCACAAAGTCTGTGTTATGATGAATCTTTATCTCACTCAAGCCTTAAAAGGAGTACATGGCTGGTGAATAGCAAATGAATTGAATCTCTTCGTTTGCATTTTTATGAGGTATAAGATGCTTGCAATATATAGCAAAGTCCACAGCCATGCCAGAGCAGCAGAAACAATACAAACATTAACAAGGGATGCCCAATGGAGAAAGCAGGGTCTAAACAGGTCTCAGTCTAAGAAAGAAAGGCAGGCTTCAAAGTTCAGTGATCTCTCTTTATATCTGCTCTCTACAGAAAAGTGAAGAGCTGGAGCTGGCTTAAAGGTCAAGGTGAACCTTTCCTCAAGAACATCCAAGAGCAGCAAATAAAAGTACATTTGAAACCACTGAATGTTTAAGATTGACCCATAATGACTGTTGCTTATTCTCTCCGGCAAAAGGAGTTTCCCATCCCTTGTAGGCATAATATGAACTGGAGGAGTCACCTCTGAAGAGACTCAGTATCTGTCCTCTGCAGAAAATAGAGGCCAGATCTGGGAAGAGCAATACAGACCATGAATGTTTGAACACCTCTACCAATACTTGGATAGCTTCTTTGGTACCACCTCCGGCAGGGCTCCACACTCCAGTCAACCCACTGCACCTGCTCAGACCTTAAAAAAGTTGCTATGACAATGTTAAGCATTAAACATATATATAAGGAGCCTTCCCTATCACCAAGCTATATCAAGAGAGGTTAGTGCTGTTCCCCTACAAAGCCAGCACCTAGCTGAAAGATCCAGATTTCCCTTGCTGGGTGGCATGTAATTCACTTATTTTAATTAAAGTAGGTGTTATAAATAAAAGACAGAATAGGCCATTTTAAGAGATGCACCAGAAATACTCCAGAAGCAAAGGGTAGGCAGGAGGGAGCAACAGTGTAGGTGGTATCGCTGTGTACCACCCTTACATGTTAGAGAATTTACTGGTATGGGAAGCAGGACATGCCACCTACTACTCAGACTTCACCAGAAATGGGTAACCACAGTGAGAAAACAGCTGCCAGCTTACAATAATCAGTACTCTTTAGTACAGCTCAGATCTGGGGCTATGCTTGAACACCAAATTTTCAGAGGCAGCCTTTGCCCTCATATAGTGCAGGAGAAGGAGCAAGTGAAGGAGATCAGAAAGCAAGGAGGCAGGGCCATGGAAAGGACACTGGGGTGAATTTTGCCTTGCACACAGTACAAGCAGCACTGCTACCAAGCAACTTTTTTGACAAGCAATCCCCATTTTATGCATGAAAGCATGACCTGTGCATCCAACACAGGAGAGATGCACTCACAGAGAATGACCAGGGTATCCTGAGATGCAGCTTGGCAGGGCTAGCCCTACTAGGAGTACCTTAATTGAGTTCCTACAGAGAAAGTCTGGGTCCTGAAGCAATGAAAAGGTAAAACTGGTTGGAAAGCACATTTCTACAGGAATGCACCCTTAGGACAACAGTGTTATACCTCAGTTGCATAACAGGCCAGGCTGCAGAAGCCCTGTGAGGGTTCAAGGAGGAGAAAGGGTACAATAGGAATGGGCGACCCCAGTCCCTCTTGGATGTCTGTTTAGGAGACTGTCATGAAGGCTTTGTGCTCCCATAGTCATACACTCCTCACTGGAATTATGTTCTTGCTGCTCCGTATGCCTTTCCTGACATCCAAGCAAGGACTTGCAATTCTTCCCTGTTTGGTTTGTCGAAAGTTCAGACAAGCTCTGGAAGGAGTTGTCACCTTTTTTTTTTTACCAGGGTTAGACAGCTTTGCTTTTGAACTCACACCTTCAATGGTTTCTAGAGACATCATGTCACTCTCCAGTACATTTGACACTCTACCAGTAATCAGGCACACTGCACTCCATAGCCCCCTGTACAAAAACAACTATATCTTCCTTATTCTATGGAAAGTCATGAGAAATAAAACATCCTCTGCAGATCTGGGGAGTACAGATCCCAGTTATAATAGTACCCATCTCAAATAACCACTGAGTAAAACAAAAAGGCTGGAGTTATTAATCTCTCATACACTGTATAGCAGTTCTTGTAGCATAACTCATTTCCCATCACAACAGCTAATCTTCCATAAGGCTAACACTTAAACACTAACATTTTTGTTAGGTAAAAAAAAAAACCCAAACCCCAAAAAAACAAGCCTTGTATGTATTACATAATCTCTACCTTGGGATGAAAGCAATGTGATTGTTTTCATTAACCTTTCATTCTTCTAAAAGGGGAAAAATCAATAACAAATTTATTCAGGCAAGTGAAAGGCAATTTCAAGCAATTTCACAAGGGATTTCATTTCCATCACTTTTTTCCTCCCACAAATTCTAATAAAAAATAATATGATCTGTCCAAATGTAAGACAAATGCAAGAAGCAGAATATTGTCAGCTCCTCAAAGACACAGAATGAAACCACCTTTTAACAGCTGGATAATTGTCTCACTAAAAATATTGCTGTCTTTTGAATCCTAAGCAAGTCTGCCAGGCAATGTCTTATTGACAGCCCGTGAAACACTTTGTTGCACAGTACTGAGACAGTCTCTTAAATAAAGCACCTTTGATACATATTTTTTCCTATGATAAATTAAGCAATTTCTTTTTGGTGCACTTTGTCCTTTCGTGCTATGAGCAGAGGTTTAAATTACATAGATTTTGATGCACTGTCTAACTTTGCCATTCCTGTCATATACTCCACTGCATTTTGCCTTTTAAAAGAGCTGGCTTTGAATTCAGCCTGAAACATCTGACAAAAGCAATGATAAAAACCACAAAGTAATTCATCAGCAGCTCCATTTTCCACAAAGGACAAAAAAATGCTGAAAAAGCACAATACAGTATTAATAACTGGTTAATCTATGACTTGACCTCTTCCCACAAGTCCTCCATGTATCTCTTCAGTGTTTGTCACAACGTCACAAGGGGCAGAGGAGGAGCAGGAGACAGCCCCAGCCTAGTGCATTAGGCCCCACTGGTTCCATCACAGCCCACAAAACTTCAAACATGGTATCTTTTTTTTTTTTTTTTTGTTATAGTGGCCTTTAAAAACAGCTTTAAAAATAAAATTCTTTATTATTTCTATAAGCGCCCCTATCTTATAGGCGCCATCTTTACTAGAGCTGTTAAGTGTCTATTGATTTTGGTTCCTCTGCCCACTGTGATGCCATTGGAGAGTCTGAGATCAGTCACAGCTCATTTTAAAAAGTTAAACTTCTGGGAAACCTTGTGATTTATTTGCACTATTCAAAAAAGATTTAAGATATTGCATAAAGTTTAGCAAAATATGAATGCTAAACTACCACCCATCTGCACAGGTGTTTAAGGTTAGATCAATTCCTTCTGGTGCTGCTTATCCTTGTCCAGCTATTTTAGAGGAAAACTTCATCCCACTTCCAGTGGCTGAAATTAGGGGCGCTGAGTCCACTGGGGTGGCTTCTGAAAATCTCTGCTGTCCTCCAAGCACTGCCATTCCCTGGCACTTTTATCACACAGGGACATGCAACTCTTCTTTCACGTCTCTGTGCTGGCACAAAACAGCTTGATACATTTGCCTATTGTGTCTACTTTGAGGGTGATGGAGATACTAATTTTTTCCCTTCTTCCATCATGTTTTGCCATGGGGAATGGAGCTTATGATGTTGGAAAATGTGCAGCTTTCCTGGGAATTATTAATGGACAGAAAAGCAAGCCAAAAGCTGCAGAACTACGTGAAGCCCTAAATCAACAATGCATTTGGGTACATGTTTCAGTAAGACTATGCACAAAAACGAGCAAAAAAAGATGTAGAGATATGCTCATTTCTATGAGAAGAAGAAATCCAGAGAAAGTCCATTCAAATTCAAGAAAGAAAGTACAGAAGATTCATAAAATTTTCCAGGAGCATCTCTAGGGCTTTGTGGTTAGTGGTACAAGGACATAGGGCAACAACTCTATGCAAACTACCATCAGAAAACCTTTGAGAATACTTATGTAAGATATTATGACCTTATATCGATAAGATAATGGTGACCTTAGCATGGCAGTAATATTGGAGAACCACCAGAAATGCTAATAATTAAGTTCGCACAGGAGTTCAAAAAAGCCCATGATCAATATTTGGGTTTATTCACTGTAATTAAATTACAACACACAAGAAGATGAAAGAATTATTATAGGGGACAAAAAGCTGACAGTTAAAATGATCTAATTCCAGTAAATGTCATCTTTCATCAAAAAAATTACTATATTATTAAGCTACCATGTTATTAGGATGCTATGTAATTCACTGTCACCCAGAAGCAGGAAAAAAGGTACATATGAAGCGACTATTCTGAGAGAAACTGAAGAGGTTCTGTTGTTATTTTTTTCATAGAATTTTTTTTAAAAAAAGGGGGGGGGGTGGGGAAGAAAACAGAAATAAGTACCTGACAGTGCAAAATGCACTTAAAAGTTTCTCATTTCTCTCAGCAAAATGTGAGTTTCCACATGTGAAGGGACCTGCCTTTGACAGGCTAGCAATCTATAAGGATGAATCGACTGCTAATTACAGATTAATCACAGAAATGCATTTTTTTAAATTCTGATTTCAGTTTTTTACTGAGGAACTTCACAAGAGCATGGATATTCTGAAAGACTAATACTTTTTTATATATGTAGTTTTAATCTTATGCTTCTAGAGCTATACAACTCAAAGTTGTGCTCACACTAATGGTTTCTCATAAAATTTGACAATTCATTTCCTAGACAAAGAAGTTGAAGATCTCATCAGTTTATACATCAGTATACAATCTCATGGTTTGATACTATATAAAGTAAGAAACAAATTAGCAGGAGATCTGAGAAACGAGGGACCAGCACACAACTACACCTCCTGAGTGGACTTCAGCTGGAAATTTCTTGAAAGGATTACACAGACCAGGTTTCTGCCCCAGGAAGGAATCCCAGGCACTCACCCTCTGTCGTGGTTTAAGGCCTGCCATGCAGCCCACTCACTGCCCCCCCCGTTTCCTCCCTCGGCTCCCAGAGGGATGGGGAAGAGAATTGAAAGAATACAACTCCCACAGGTTGAGATAAGAACAGTCT